>VDFB02090199.1:0-39740 GCA_007258455.2 Sequoia sempervirens | reverse complement strand
AAAGTTCGTGAACATGATGTGGGACCCATCGTAAAGAGAACCACTCTAATGTTCTTTTAATTAACCAAATACTTGTAACAATAATAATAAAACATATCAGTTTAACATTGCTTTCTTATTGCAGCAGATCCCCCCTTGAAGCAGCGTCCACGCCATGAGTAGACAACTACACATACATTAAGATCACAAGTAGAGGGCAGAACAACTAAAGGGGAAAAATATTGATTTAGAAATAGATACTCCAATTTCAGCTTTATGTGTGCTTTCAAAAGAAACAAAAAAAAAAGTGATTGTAATCATATCATGACAACCATATTTTTGATAATATGTAAAAACTGAAAGAATGAATATTATATGTTAATGAATGAATGTGAATATGTTAATTAATGAATGGTATATGTTATTAATGGATGAATGAATGAATGTTATATGTTAATGAATGAATGTGAATATGTTAATTAATGAATGTTATATGTTATTAATGGATGAATGAATGAACGTTATATGTTATTGATGAATCAATGATTAATGTTATATGATTGGGTATGGGGAATTGAGAGTAATGTGATGGGGGGGAGGGGCCAAATGAGCTTCCACCGTCACTTGGTTGGCCTTGTTAAGTAGAGAATATTAAACTATACTCAAAACAAAGAGAAGCTCAATAAGGTAATGCACTTTTCAATATAAGAAATGCATCGTTTGAAGCATCAAACCAATATGCAATCTGTATGTATGATCAGTCGTCAGTCTCCGCAATGGTACATTTCCACGATTTTTTTTTTTTTAAATTTTGCTTCTTTGTCGAAATTTTGACGACACTAACCGACGAATCAACATAAAGGCTCGACGAAGTTTATATAGCTGCGACGACGATTTCGTCATAACTCCCTACCCATTTTGTCGCCCTTTCGATGAACTTTTGGTGTTCTTCCGGCACTACTGCTTGGTAATTTCGTCGCTCTTTCGACGAACGTTTAGCATTCTCCTTGTGTTGCTCGTTGCTAATTTCGTCGCACTTGTGACGAACTTCTGTTGTAATTCGTTGGTGGATAAACAGAGTTTTCGTCCATATTCCAATGAAATCCTGAGGTATTTCACGATGTCGTCGACCGACAATTCTTCGCCGTTATTTCGACGTTTAATTTGTTGTCGGCATTGCGACGAAAAAACAGCGACGAAAAGATTTTCACCATTTCGTCGCTCTTCCGAAAAAGATTGGTCAAACAACCGACGAACGCCCATCCAAAAATGGTGTCAAATCCAGTAGTGTATAATTAAAAGTCTGAACCAGAGGTGGCTTCTTCAATCTTCCGCTCATGTCTGGTGAAAAAGATTCTCTGCCACTTGGTCGGCAAGTGTTGAGCCGAAACTTGCCCACTTTTCTTAGTGTATTCTTTTCCAAGGCTTTCCTATGGGTTCTCGACTTGTTTACCTGGGGGTCTAGGACCTTTTTTTCCCTTTTTTGTGGGTAAGTCGAGTCTTTTAAGCATCTCTTTTGGTTTTGCACCAAAGCCCAACAGTCTTGGACTTGGATTCATGGCTTCTTTCAGCCCTTTAGATCGGATCCTTTTTCCTAGCATATGATTCTGCTAGGAGACTCGCCCAGACTTCCTGCTAAGTATACCCAGCTTTGGCACATTTTCAGGGTGGAAATCCTTTTCACTATCTAGAAAGACAAAAATGTCTACATATTTGTTCAAACTCAAATGGATAAAAAAAATTATTTATATTCTAAAGCTATTATTTGTTTTAATGTGCTCTTACAAATTCAAGTGCAGGCGAATAAAGTTGCACTTGAGGTGGCTCACTTGTAGGTGCTTTTGGATCACTAGGGCAATGCCCCATGTATTGTTGCCCGGGTGCCCATTTTTCCCACCTTCTCCCGTAATCGGTCGCCTTCTCGGGGCCGGTAGCAGAGTGGCTCTACGCGCCCCCGCTCTCAGTCTCCTCTTCGGTGTGGTTCTCACCCTCCTTGGCGGACTTGCTCTCCTCCTTCGCAGGCTGGCCCTTCCAGGGGAGCTGTGGGGAGCAGTGGTAGTGGTTCTGAGTGGCCCTTTGATGACACTTTTGCTTCTGGCTCTAGATGGTTAGACTCTAGTAAAAGTTTCTCGTTGCTTGCACTTGCAATCTCGCCTCGACATGAGGAAGATAAAAATAAAGAAAAATAAGTTGATTATGGTTGGGGTCCTCCTCCTGACATCACTCCAGACCCCGCTGATGTATGGGGAAAGAAAATGGATGATAGAGACCCTCCTGGTTTTTTTGGCACTGCATTGGCCGCTTAATGGTTTTTTTAATGTTTGTTATCATGGACTTCTGGGCTATGCCCATATGACTGGTTATTTTTTGCTTTTTTGGGTTTTACCCATGTGACTCTCGGGGTGTGCCTTCTTACCACCCACTTTTTTTTTGAATATGTATTTTAATCTTTAATTTAATATAGATTAATGTCTATTCATCAAAAGAATTATATCATAAAGTCACTAAAATAAAATAATATTATTTTCTAGAAGCTTCTTGAAGTTGGATTGAAAATGTATAAGAGAAAAACAAGTCAAGCTTTTAGGCATCCAGTTATTTTCATTTGCATTTGATGAGTCTTTGTGGAGACAAGGGTTTTTGCAAGTTGTCTACTTGGTCTTTGGGAATGAAAAATCCCACAGATTAGCATAATTGAGGTGGTGAAATATCCTCTGAAGGGTTGCAGATTGGAAGGGATATCTCAGTCCTTTCATTAGTGCCAAAATTTGTGGCCAAGGGCCAATTTTGCTAAGTTCAATTAGAGGTTTGATTCAAAGACATTTTGTTCTTTGATTCTTCATCGATTTTGTTATCTAGAGGTCGATTTGCATCTTACCTATTCTGATTTAAATATCAATCATCATAGTAGTTTCATAAAGACCACGATTTCATTCATGGAGGCCCATATGTGCATCAATTTCTCTTCCTAGTTGGAGCACTCCATCTGTGAGGGCATTGTGATGATATTTGGTGCTTGAGAGGAGACTTGGAGGTTGCGTATAATTTTATATTGTCATGTTCTACATCAAAATAGGGGAAGTTGGGAGAATGCATCGACTTGGGCTAGGAAGGAGCTCATTTCATTGGATATTGATTGCTTCTTCATCATCATCATTGGGCGTTGTTATAGCTAGGTTCATCATGCATTTTGAATTTGATTTGCATTATTATTCTATTCATTTAGTATTGCTATTGTAGGTGGTCATTCATATCAGATTTGGCATTGTATATACATCTCATTGTAAGCCAAGAGTCTTGGCGAATTCATGACATCTTTGTACTTGGGTTTTCATTCAATAAAGGGGTTATAAGTTGCATGCCATATAGCATTCATAATCATCATATTAGTTTGCATGCCAATTTTTTGAAAAAATGTCAATTGGCTGTAGGTGTTGATTTATACTTGCATTAGTCATCTATTGCATTCGAAAAATACAAAAACAATTGTATTTCATGCTTAACTTGTAGTTTAATCATTTAGCATTCATTTCAAGGCAATTTGCATCATTTTATGTTTGAATTTCACACAAGCCAGCAAACTAAAACATCATAACAACAAACTACCACTTTGCACAAAAGTGTGACAATATTCCTTGAGGCACAAATTAATTATTTGAAGTTAGTTTGAGAAAGGGATATTATAGTGGTATCAGAGCCACGATTTTTCCATCTTGTGATGTGTGATAGAGAAAACATACCATACACTAGAAATCAAGCAAGCAATCAGGAGTTTTAGTTTCCACCAACTTTAGAGCCAGATACTTTCTTAGAGGCTTTGAGGTAGGTAGGTAAAGCAGTTGAAGGTATTGGTGAAACAGTTGAAAACATGAAAAACAATAATAAGCAGAACATGGATGAAAGGGAAGCTAGAATAGAGAATAATTTTGATGGAATGATTGATATGATGTCATGCTTGATAGCAAGAATGGATCAACAAGCGGCTCAGAATCAGAATCATCCCCAAAATCAAAATAATCATATAGGAGAAAACAATGGTGTTAATGGAAATAATGGCAACAATACGGAGGTCAATGGAAGAGATAGAACAACAAACACTAGAGGTTCAGCCTCTAGACCTCTCTTTCCTAATTTCACTCCAAGGGAGGAACAACAAGTGGAAGTTATATTACCTTTTGCAGATGATGCAAGATAGGCTTACATGGAGTATTCCACCTTACCTCTTGATCTTAAAGACCAATGGACCTTTAATCAATACATGAATCAAAGGAATAGAAGAAATGGTGGAAGGAATAATCACCATCCTCTAATAGTTCCAAGGACTAACTATCAGCAAGCTCTTGGAAATGTGACTTTGGCCCATTTTGATCGGAGTGACGAGTGTACAACTAGGTCATGGGTGCAAAACCTAGACAACTATCTCTCATTGAGACCAATGCCCGAAGAGGACGCCATCAAATTTGCTACACTACACTTGGAGGGAGCTACTCATGAATGGTGGTACCACAGTTTGGTCACTCTTGTCCATAATGTTATACACATTTATGGGGAATTCACCAACAAGTTGATAGAGAGATTTGATTCTAAGGATCCAAAAGTTAGGTTTCGAGAATTGGCACAACTAAAGCAACATGGAACTCTTGAATCATATGTTGCTAATTTTCAGAGATTGTTAGTAATGGTGCCTAACATCACTAAAAGTAGATTGGTAGTTTGTTTACTGAAGGATTAATGGAGCCATTGAAGGGTTGGATAAAAGCTTTTGATCCACCAACACTGCAAGAGGCAATGAAAAAGGCTAGGAGTATGGAACTTGCAGCCCCACAAAGCAAGTTCTCATCAAAGGGATCCTCTTCATACTGAGACAACAAATCCTTCTCCAAGAAAAATGACAAGTTAGATTCAAAGGGTAAAACAACAACACCTCTAGATCAAGATACACTCAACAATTTACACAAGAAAAAGTTGTGTTTCTACTACAAAGGGCCCTATAATGCAAACCTCAACTGTCCCTTGAGGCTTAAGGGCAAGGCCAATAGAGCAATGTCGGCATTTTATGAAGATTCTGAGTCTAAAAATTCAGACCAACAATTTGATCTAGAGGATTTAGGAGTAGAATATGAAGAGGAAAAGTCTAAAAATAAAGTAGAAGCAAAGTCTCAAGAGGCACACCTCACTAGCATACAACAAGAAGGCTCATTTAGGATGCGTGGGGTTTTAGCAGGGAAAAAAATTATCACTTGGCTGGACACAGGGGCCACGCATAATTTCATTGATGCTAGATTGGTGGAGAGGCGTGGAATTCAAACAAAGGATTTTGCAGGCATAAGGGTGAAGGTGGCAGATGGTTACACTCTTAAGTGTGGCAGGGTGATTCCAAATCTTCCCATGCATTTAAATAATTTTGAATTTAAGGCAGATTTCTCTATGGTAAATATGGAGGACATGGATATGGTTTTTGGAATGAAGTGGTTTCACGACATTGGAGAGTTTACCCTTAACCTTCGTGATATGTAGATGAGATTTTAGGTGGATGGGAAGACTCATGTGCTTAAGGCCATCAGGGATGCTAGTTGCAAGATGATATCATTCAAGAGAATGGAGAGACTTATACGTCATGACATGGTTGAGTGGGAAACAAAGTGTGTTATGATGCCAACACAAGGGGAGAAGTAGAAACAAATCTACCACCCAGATATTCATGAGTTGAGGATTAACCACACAAAGGTATTCAGTGAAATTCTACCAAGTAGACCTCCTGATCGAGGGATTGAGAATATAATTGAGTTGGAGGAGGGTGCCAAACCCATGATAATCACTCCCTACAGGCACCCCAAGTGGCTTAAGGATGAAATAGAAAAAACCATTAAGGAGTTGCTCACTATGGGACACATCAGGCCTAGTAAGTCACCATTTGTTTCATCCGTTGTTTTGGTTAAGAATAAAGATGGTACCTTGCAGATTTGCATTGATTATAGGCTATTGAACAAGAGGACAATCAAAAACAGGTATCCTATCCCTAGGATTGATGAGCTGATAGATGAGTTACATGGTGCCCATTACATTTTGAAGATTGACTTGAAATCAAGGTATCATCAAATTCATGTTAGGGAGCAATATATTGAGAAGACAACATTTTGTTATCATTGTGGTCACTTTGAGTTTGTGATTATTCCATTTGGGCTAACCAATGCACTTGCTACCTTTCAGTCCACTATGAACAGGATCTTCCAGTTGCAGTTGAGACGGTTTATGCTAGTCTTCTTTGATGATATCTTAGTGTACAACAAAACATGGGAGGAGCATATCGTCCATCTAGATACAGTATTGTGCATTCTTAGCAAGGAATCCAAATGTGATATGGGCATGACATAATTGTTGTACTTTGGCCACATCATCAATGCAGAGGGGGTATGCATGGATCCTGACAAGATAAAGGCTATTATTGAGTGGCCTACACCTATGAGCCTCACATAGCTTAGAGTATTTTTGGGCTTATGTGGATTCTACCACATATTTTTTAATGGATATTCACGACATGCAACACCACTCACAAATTTGACAAAAAAAGGGGCATTCGTTTGGACTCGAAGGCATAGGAGTGTTTTGATAAGTTCAAACAACTTATGACTACCTGTCCAGTTCTTGCATTGTTAGATTTCACTAGACCTTTTAAGCTACAGTGTAATGCTTTCGATGAGGGGATTGGTGCAATTCTTATGCAAGACAAGCATCTGATAGCATTTGAGAGCTGGAAGTTAAGAGGTCCAGAGAGGAGCTACAATATAAATGATAAGGGGATGTTGGCCATTATGCAGGCATTGGCCAAGTTTAGGCAATATCTTGTGGGCAGCAAGTTTGTGGTTAAGATGGATCATAATAGCCTAAGACATTTCCTAGGGCAGCGAGATCTTAATGATCGTCGGCAAAAGTGGGTAAGCAAGTTGCAATCTTATGACTTTGACATTGCCTTTGTCAAAGGGACTCAAATGTAGTTGTTGATGCTTTATCTTGCCGTCCACATTTGAGGTCCATGGCAGAGATTTCAAAGGATTGGAGGCACTTGATTGTGGCAGAGTATGCGAAGGACTCATCCATGGGCTTCAGGTATTGTTGAGGGGCCGGTACAAGATAGCAGGTATTCAGTTGTGAATGATCTTATCATTTACAAAGGAAGGATCTTTTTGACCCCATGATCGAAAGTGAAGAATTGGTATTGAGAACCTTTCATGACACACCTATGGCAGGACATCCTGGTTACTTCAAGACTTACAGGCAGATACAAGAGATATTTACTTGGAAGGGACTCAAATCAGATGTTCTTCATTATTTCAGAGAGTGCCCTAGTTGCCAACAGAATAAACAAGAGAACACATACCCTACAGGCTTACTTCAGCCACTTCCTATTCCTGACAAGAAGTGGGAGTGTTTATCGATGGACTTCATTACAAGCCTATCAAAAGCCCAGGGCAAAGATTGCATTTATGTGATTGTTGATCGTTTGACCAAATATGCTCATTTCTTCCTAATTGCAGCTACGTATTCAACTACATAGGTAGCAAAACTATTCTTCCATGAGCTATTTAGGTTGCATGGATTACCTCAGAGCATTGTTAGTGACAAGGATAGTTGGTTCATGAGTCATTTTTGGTAAGAGTTATTCAGGCTATGTGGGACTAAGCTTACTCTGAGTACTAGCTACCACCCACAAATAGATGGTCAAACAAAGATTGTTAATAAATGGGTGAAGGGATATCTCAAGAACTATATAGCAAGGCAACAGAAGGGTTGGGTCAAGTGGATGTACCTTTTTGAGTATTGCTACAATACCACTTACCATCTTTTGATACAGATGACACCATTCATGGCATTGTATGATTAGGAAGCGCCTAGTTTCCTGGATTTGTTGTTGAGTTATAATAGAGTGCCTAGTGTTGGGAATCTGTTGTAGGAAAACCAGGATATCATGAGAGCTCTTCATGAGAAAATTCAGAAGGCACAAACTTCATTCAAGGTTGGGGATATGGTGTACTTGATGTTGCGGCCTTACAAATAGTCCACTCTCAAGAAGAGTGGTGCAGAGAAGCTTAAGCCATGATATTATGGATCTTTCAGGATCATTAGGTGAGTTGGCAAGGTCACTTATAAGTTAGAATTTTGGAAAACAATAGAGTGCATAATGTTTTCCATGTGTCACCCCTCAAGAAGGTAATAGGACATCGCGTGGTTCCCTCCATGACCTTACTACCCTTGGATGACGAGGGGAAGTTGATTCTAGTGCCCGAGACTACCTTGGATGTGAGGGAGAGACAGTTGTGTAGACGAGTTATTAAAGAGTATTTGATTAAATGGAGGGACTTGTCAGTGGAGGATGCTACATGGGAGAACGATATTGTATAGCATCCTGCGTTGAGATTGCTTGGGGACAAGCAATTTCAGGGAGGGCAGACTATAATGTCCCCTTCCTAGTGGCCATCATGGTGATAATTTAGCCTTTATGCTCCCGAAGGCTAAATGGATAAATAAGGGAGAAATTATTAAATTAATTATTTTATAAGGTTACTAAAAATTTAAAATAAAAAAGTAACCTTATATTTAATTAATATAATATAGTGACTCAAATAAAATATTATATCATAAAGTCATTAAAATAAAATAATATTATTTTCTATAAACTTCTTGAAGTTGGATTGAAAAATTATAAGAGAAAAACAAGTCAAGCTTCTAGGCATCTCGTTATTGTCATTTGCATTTGATGAGTCTTTGTGGAGACAAGGGTTTCTACAGGTTGTCTACTTGGTCTTTGGGAATGAAAACTCCCATAGATTAACATAATTGAGGCGGTGAAATATCCTCCAAAGGGCTGTAGATTGGAAGGGATATCTCATTCCTTTCATTGGTGCCAAAATTTGTGGCCAAGGGCCAATTTTTCTAAGTTCGATTGGAGATTCGATTCAGAGACATTTTATGCTTGGAGTCTTTGTGATTTTGCTATCTAGGGGTCTATTTGCATGTTACCTATTCTGATTTAAATATCAGTCATTATCAGTCATCATAGCAGCTTCATAGAGACTATGATTTCATTCATGGAGACCCATATGTGCATCGATTTCTCTTCCTAGTTGGAGTGCTCCATCTGTGAGGGAATTGTGATGATATTTGGTGCTTGAGAGGAGACTTGGAGGCTACGTATAATTTTATATTGTCATTCTACATCAAAAAAGGGGCGGTTGGGAGAAGGCATCGACTTGGGTTAGGAAGGAGCTCATTTCATTGGATATTGATTGCTTCATCATCATCATCATTGGGTGTTGTTATAGCTAGGTTCTTCATGCATTTTGAAATTGATTTGCATTGTTATTCTAATAGTTTAGTGTTGTTGTAGGTGGTTATTCATATCAGATTTGGCATTGTACATACATCTCATTATAAGCCAAGAGTCTTAATGAATTCATGACATCTTTGTACTTGGGTTTGCATTCAATAAAGGGGTTATAAGTTGCATGCCATATAGCATTCATAATTAGCATATTAGTTTGCATGTCAATTGTTTGAAAAAAATGTCATTTGGTTGTAGGTGTTGATTTATACTTGCATTAGTCATCTATTGCATTCGAAAAATACAAAAACAATTGTATTTCATGCTTAACTCGTAGTTTAATTATTTAGCATTCATTTTAAGGCAAGTTGCATCATTTGATGTTTGAATTTCACACAAGCCAGCAAACTGAAACATCATAACAACAAACTACCACTTTGCACAACAAGTGTTTGACAATATTCCTTGAGGCACAAATCAATTATTTGAAGTTAGTTTGAGCAAGGGATATTACAAAAATAGACTTTAATTAGAACATATAAAGCTACAATCAATCCATATAGATTTCCCCATATAGTACCTTCCAATATTACTAATGCAATAAACTAAAAAGCATTAGTTTAAGCATCCTCAAAAGCATAAATTCCTTCATAACCCAATAAAACTAGGGAATTTCTAATTATTGAGTCCTGAAATATAACTTTCAAGTAAACGAATTTATGGATGGTATGGGAATATGTTAATATAATTGGAGACCCTATGACCCTAAAAGTCATAAAATGGGTAAAGAATAAGCCACAAATATGATGAACCCAAGGATTTAATCAAAAGTTGCAAAAGTAAGATTGAGAAAAAAAAAAGAATGGAGTAATGGCTACTAATTAATTTGACATAACGGATCCATAATATCTTAAGAGGTCTTCAAACCCAATTGAAAGAATGGATGAGATACTTAAGAATACTAAAATAGATAGGAAGAAGAATGAGCTACTTAAGCATACTAAAATAGATAGGAAGAAGCAAAGATGTGATAAAGTACAACACAAGGACATGGTGAATTTGTTAAGTACGAAGTTATGCAAAAATAGAAATGGGACCTTCTAGGACAACATCGCCATGATCGTCAACAATTCCTCAACCATTACAAAGGAATAAGCAAGCAACATACCAATTCAATATCTCCCACTTGGTACAATAATATATTACCAAAAGAATTAGTGAACCTATCCCTCCACAAGATCCTATAATTATTGAAATTAAGTCTCCCTAGCATTCAACAAGGAAAGAATTTGCTAGTTTAGACTCTAGAACACTTTTTTCAACAATAAAATATTACAAATGATATTGAATATATGGGACATAAATCCTAATATTAATATTGTAGACATCTAAACTTGATCTCTCCCATATGATCAAATTCATCTCTTTATTTGTTCATTCCATTGATATTAATTTATTTAATTAATATTACACTTTCTGCCTAAAGTCTTTAAAGTATTTAATTTAACAATTAAATGTTTTACCTTACACCTTTTCCTCTCTAAATTAAATAAATATATCAATTTATTTAATCTAGTCATTTGATCTCTTTGAATTAAATCATTTTAAATTCCTCATTTTTCTCTCTCCTTGTCACATCCTCCATAATCCTCTTCTAATATGGATTAATTTAATTAATTCATGATTAGGATGCACATGCCCCTAATCAGGGATTAAGGTCACATCCTCCATAATCTCCCACTTGCTTATAATCTTTCATTAACTTTCTTAATCATGTGTTTGCACAATCTAATCAAAGTCATTAGCCACATTTAGCATGCCTTTTTATTCAACCTTTTCATTTGTCTTTCTTAGCATTGACCCTCTTTCACATGTGAATTTTTAATTCACATTTATTCATCCTAAGTCCCTCTATTCCCCATGTAAATTTTTAATTCACATTTTATCCTTCCAAGGCTTACCTTATCCCCATGCAACTTCTAGAACATTTGACTTGTCACCTCACTCACATGTAACAAACTCCCACCTTTTTGGAGACCTTTTATCCACTAGATTTTCCCAAGCATGTGAATTTTTAATTCACATTTATTTCTCCAACCACTTTCTCATTTCCATGGAGATTGAGAATTCCAAAATTCCTCAAATGTCACTTTCATTCTCACTTGGGGACAAGAAGTTCCTTTTTGAGGAAATCTTCTCATCCCCCAAGGTACTTGCAAGGTACTTGTCCTTCCTCCACATCATGTACCCTTCTTCCACCTCACTTACACATCATCTCATTTTAGGCCACTTCACCCTCCACATGTCAAAAAATGTGAGGGTTTGTGAGTCCTCAACTCACCATAGCCTTTTATCTTGGCCTTGGTGGCTTAATATCAACTGTTGAATTCTCTAAAGAATTTAAATTCTCCTATAAATACTCTTCTAGGACATTTTCAAGACTTAGTCATTTTTACACCCACATGTTGTTACTTTGAGCACTTAATTCACAAGCATTTTCTCTCATTTAGTTAAGTCATTCTAGCTATTAGCATTGCATTCTATCATACATTGTTCATCTTGCATAGCCATCTAAGAAGCACACAAGAATTTAAAACATCAAGGGCCAACTAAGGGATTCAAAAACATGGAGAACGTATAATCATTTGCATTATTTCATCTATTTTTCTTTGTGTTAACAATTCCTTGGGCTAATCTTTTGAGGTGTTCCTTGTGTTTTACATTACATTTTAGTTGTTTTGCATTGTTAAGATAGGATAAACTCAAGGCTCACAAATACACATCAATTACATGTGGTTACTTGTGTTTAAAACATACCCACCCCTACGGCCATGCCACTCTAACCCAAGTTGCCTAGTTTTTTAATACACCAAGTCAAACCACCCATAACAAGTGGGCCAATAATGATATTCTTACCAAGTCAAACATACCCTCTTGCCACTATGGCTAATATTATTTCTCTTGGATGATTGGCTACACTCACCATAACAAGTGGATTGATAATGATAATGGACACTAAATCTCAAAGGAACCCTATGATGAACTAAATTTTTTGTGTGTGTTTTTTTTTCATATGTATGTATCGTTAACTCAATCTCAATGACCCATGCCACCCTTATAGGTACATATATTCAAGAGGAAAAGAAAAACATTGTTCTTGATTTTTTTTTTCTTGTTTCTTGTTTACCCCCTTGTTTTGTTGGCTTGATTCTTTGAGTATAATGTAAAGCATCATGGTGCCAATGTCATTTTCATGTTGCCCCAAAAACCATTTCTTAGTTACTTTATAATGTCCCCATTTTTGTGAGAATAAGTTTTCAGAGGGTTTAGCCTATTACTGACTCTCGTAGGCTAAGGAGCTTGGTTAGAGGGTCTTTTGGAGGCAGTTACCTAGTCAGTTGATGGTTTCCATTTTCCTGGATTCAGTTGGATTGGAGAAATCAGGGAAATAATAATTAAATTAATTATTTGAAAGGTTACTAATTAAATAAATATTATAAAGTAACCTTATATTTAATTAATTTAATAAAGTGACTTAAATAAAATATTATATCATAAAGTCACTAAAATAAAATAAAAATAATATTATTTTAATAATATTTTCTAGAAGCTTCTTGAAGATGAATTGAAAATGTATAAAAGAAGATCAAGCCAAGCTTCTAATCATCCAAGAATTGACATTTGATTTGAAGAACTTGTTGGTGAAGGAGCTAGCTAGGGTTTCTGCCATTTCCAACCATTGGGAACGAAAACTCTCATTGGTTATGCAATTTTGAGACTGTGAAATATCAGTTGAATTATTACTAATTGTGGGCTTCACTTTAGAGGTCCAATTTGTGGTTCATTGAGATTTCTACAACTTGTTTGAAGCAACTTGAGAAGGATGAGTTTTGGCATCATCAGGAACCAATCAAAGGTCTGATATTGCATTTACAGTCCAATAGCAGCCACCATTAGAGCCCATGTTTTCACTTGTGGAGGCCATATTTCCCATCGATTTCACCCAAGGAAGGGGCGCTCCACTCTAGGAGTTGTTGCAACAATTGTTGGTGCTTGAGGAGAGTGTATTGAGGCTTCACTAATTTACTTTTTGAGGCTAAGCCATCAAAACAGGGGCGGCTCCAATAAGGGGTCGATTTGGTTTGTGGAATGGAAAATTGACAGCTATTTCTTGATGCTACTCTTCCTCCAGCTTGGGTGCCTTCATAATCAGGTTCTACTTGTTATTTGTATTCATTTTGAGCATTCACATACCATTGCTTACTGTTGCTATTTATACTCAGACTTCAGAAAATTACATTAATTGTAAAGCCAAGAGTCTTGGCTAATTCATATCAACATTGTAATCAAGTTGTCAACCAATAGAGGAGGAATAAGTTGCATGCCAATTGTTTGATGAAATGTCCATATCTATCATGCTCTTGATTACCATACTAGTTTGCATGCCAAGTGTTTGTGAAAATGCTACTTGGCTATAGGTGCACATTCTTCATATAGAGTTCAAGTATATGCATTCAAAAGAGAAAAATGATTGTATTATCACCTTAGATCATTGCTTAGACATTGTAGTGTTATTTTGCAATCATTTGAACTTCATTTGAAATCATTCCAAGCAAGCCAATAAACTGGAAATACAAAAACAATAAGTTTAGAAGTTGTATGAGAAGTGTTTGACAATATTCCTTGAGGCCTCAATCAACAAATTAGAGTCAGATATTGCAAGGAATATTATGGTGGTTTCAGAAGTGTGAGCATTGCCATTTTGGTCTATCCTACTTTAGGTGAAAAACCCTAAAGTGTTAGAGGGCCATAGCAACCTAGATCTTTTTTGTTTCACATTTTGGTGAAACTGAAAAATATTCCTTGAAGGTAAATTCTCATCAAAACTAGTAAGGGATATTACATTCTTTTATTTGTTACTACATTCTATTGCGCTCTTCTAGTTGTTATAGCTCATTTTTTTATCTCCCCCTTCTTGGTCTTTTGGGGATTATGCCAAAAATCCTAATGTCTCATACCAATTTCATATTGACCAAACCGTAACCAAGCTCATTCACCCTACTTGTTGCCTTCCCTACTTCCCTATCTTTCCTTCTTTATACTTGTTATATGTGCATGGGGTGGAGTGATGGTTCATATGATATATTACATTAAACAATTTCTTAATATACTAACCAATGCATAGATATCTCTTTTGTGCCTTGTTAGTAAATTAAAATTTTCATGCTTTTTCATTGTTGCTTATTTATGGCATTGGTTCTTTGTAATTTACCATTCCTATGGGTACATTTCTAAATATGCCATATTTTTCCATTTTTTCAATGCATTTATTTGTATAATAACTTGCTTCTCTTTTCTTTACCCTAATCTAGGGACAAATCCTTGTTCCTTAATTCTTCCTATGGGAAACCTTGTTCCTTGATTCCTTTTATGGGAATTCTTCTCTCTTTGCATGCCTCTCTTTCTACCTATTATCTTGTCCCTTATCCATTCCCTATCGATTCTCTATTAGCACACCCTTTCTCCTTTCTTCTTTCTTTGAAATTGATTAGTTGTAGCTTCTCCAATACAATCATTTTAAGGGAGTATCCAAGGATTGTTTGTCATTTTAGTATAGTTCCTATGCCAATCATCATGATTCCTAGTACATGGTATCTTAAGATCATTTATTTACTTTATTTGGCATAACCTAGCCTATCCCTTCTATTTTCTTACCTCTTGTTTTGATCTCTAAATCATGTGCCAAATTATCTTTTTGATCTATGTGCAATTTTTTTCTCTAGAAGTAGATGGTATACATGTTTATTATTTACATTCTTTAACTTTAGTTGATGAACATAGACTATTATCCTTGTGTTGTCTTGTACATAAGTAGTGCATATTAGAAATTGATTCAAACCTAGGAGAAAAAATCCTCATACATGATCATATCCTTTTTACAATACTTGTATATATTTCACAAAATTCAATGTTCATATTTATCTATTTACTTTTACATTTCTATACCACCTAAGAACATAAGCCTACTAAAGTGGGGGCAACATCACTTGATGTGCGCTATATCACCTAGTGGTATATTACAATCATTTCATTGCCCATAGATTTATCATGTTTAGGATTCATTTTAGAGTGTTTTCTTGGTCTTTTCCCAATAATAGATGCCAAACAAATATTGTATATATTTTAATCTATGGATGTTGGTAGCATCCCTAATTAATTTAAGTTGAACGACCCATGCCAAAATCAACCTTATATTGCATTTTCACTTTTCAATTGATTACCATACCTACACCATTGGTAAATCAATCTTATCTTTTTCCTACATATTCTTCTTCACCTTGATTCTCATACATTCTTCTTCTTGTTGATGATGATCTCACAATCATCAAATTTTCATTAATCTTTTATAGTGCAATATTTCTTCTATAAAAATTTCTCTTTGGTATTCCAATAGCTCTACTCACAATCATACATTTTTAGAAGAAACACTACTTTTGTAGCCTCATGGCCAACTATCTACGTATAATTGAACTAGATTTCTTTGTTTCTTCTATCTTAGCTTTATTTGCAACCTTCTTTATCCTTGACAACATTTGCATGTTTTTTATTACTTCTTATAGCTTTCGAACAATATTCCTTAGCTCCTCTTTATAATTTTGACAATTATCTATTTCCTTTCCTTTTACTATAAGGAACAAATTACTTCATGTTACCTCTTTCAATATCCCCTACAATATTTTCTATAATTTTTTTTACATCATGTAACTTTTAAAAAGCATGTTTTTAGGTGCTCTCAATAGTCTTCAAGTCTACCCCTTGGCAATTTATTACTTCCATATTACACACAATACACTTTTCACACAATGTAAGAACTTTTAAATTCCTTTACAATATTTCTTTTCATGTATTTTTATTTTCTTAAAAAAAGCACACTAGGAACTTCAAGATTCATTACTTCTTTTATAAGATTCGATGGGACACTTTAAATTATTTATACAAAATTACAAAAAAAATCTTTGATAAAGTTTTTTTTAAAAAAAAAAAATCAATTTTAAAAAATAACAATAATTCACGTTTGAAATTATATAAATTCATTTATTAAAAATAAATATTTTTGAATTACAAATTTAGATTAATAAATAATATAATAATAAAATTTCATAAACATAATAAATTTAAAAATTAAAACATTATAATTTTTATTTTTTTAAATCTAACTAATAACATATAGATTGAACAATTGTGGGCGAAAGCAAGGGTCAATTATATTGTGCGTCATTTCTTGCTCTGCTGACCCAGGGTATAGGAATGGACTTTGCCCCTAACTTCCTTGTTCAATTAGATAAATTTATGGGTCGCGGGGACACCCCTATAGTAGAAGAAAAAAAACACATAGTTTGAACAATTAAAATATTCATAATTATGTTAACTTCAATATAAATCTAAATATACTAACTTAGTTATCTTATTCAATAATATATCAACGAAAGAATCAGAAGTTGCATTACAGCTAATAAAAAAAGAAGTTAGGAAAGAGGAAACTACTAAACTTCGCAACAGGATTTGAAGATGGACATGAGCCTATTTAAAGAGAGTGAGGTTTTGTATCAAGATTTGCAGAAAAATGCTTCTAGGCTTAGGGTAAACGAGAAGGAAGATTTTTGTGGTGTATTGCTAGAGGTATCGTTTTTCAATGACTATGTTTTCCCCGCCTTTTGTCTGTATACTTAGCCCCAAGTTCCAGGATCATACTGGGCATGTCATGTGACCGTGGGGGGTGCCATTTGCACAAAAATGTTACGCCCAGTGGCTGGCTTCCATCATTTTCCATGGAGAGTAGTCTGGTGCCAATCAAGCATGTCCTAGTGGTGGAGAAGGGCGGTCGGAGATGGAGGCTTCTCTATTTGATGCTCGCAGGGATTACACTACCAAGGAGGCTCACTTAGCTTTCCTACGCTTCGTTCACCTACATGAATGGATCAACTAAACAAACAAATTCCAAAACATACTTCTACTTAAATACGAGAAAACTAACCTAATAAAAGAAAACGTAAACCTCTAGCAAATCATATAAAATGATTTAGCTTTCAATACCATAATATCCTAGGACCATTGAAGCATATTCTAAGAAAATCTGACTGTAAATAATAACTAGCATATAAATATAATATATATAAAAACACGAAGAGATATCCTTCTTCAGAGGTCTATTGCACTTTTATGTGAGTAATTGATTAAAAATAAGCGCCTTGAGAAGGATAACTCTTAATGTTTCTATATATATTATTTAAATAATATATATATATATGCTAAGTTAGTCACAATTAAAGAACTACCTTTATAGCATAACTGCAGTTGTTAGTTGCTTCCCCCTACACACACACACACACACACATATATATAGTATGTTGTGCATAGCACTCCCAATCAACTGTCACTTCCAACTTGCGAGAGGTGATCTTGGCAATAATGCATCCTATCACACATGCACCATTGGTGTCTGTAATGATAGGTTAAGATGGTTAGTTTTTATGGTGTGCTTGACTTTGATGTGCTTCTTTAAGCTTGCAAATTCTTAATATAACTCTCATTTTCCATTACTATAGTTCATTGTCTTTGAAATCTTTGTATTTTGTTTCTATTGTGGATTATTTTTGTGCTAGTTTTGCTTGATAACTCGAGAGAAGGGCATGGGGATGTGCAGCATAAGATTATCTCTTTCATTGACTAATTATTATTAAACAATGCATTAAATCCCAACATACACTTTTTGAGGTACTCTTGAGGCTTGGTGGTAGACTTATACTACAGTAGATTTCTATTGACATTAAAATTTCAATAAATGAAGAGTCTCTGGATAGTATTGATCTCGGATATTAGTCCATGTGGAGACTAGCTAGAGCTCCATTTTTCAAGTCACAAAGCAAAAGCATAGGAGCACAAGTATATTAAGGTGAAGTGACAAAATAATCTTTTTTTGCAAAATTATTGTCGACACCATATTTGGCTACTGACAAGGAAAAATCTCGATACACCCATATAATTGGACCTGATCCAAAGGCCATATATGCTTTGCGTTCTTTGCAATTCCTTCACTAAACTGCCCTGGGTTGGAATCGTTGCCATCATTTCCCCACAAAGCAGGGTCATGGTGGATTGAAGTATCGTAAGCGCAAGTTGAGTGCCTACAGGAATTGAGAGCCTTCCAAGTTCCATTAACACTACAAATGTCTAAAGTCTCAAGACCTCATTTATAACCACTCTCACCTACAAAACATTCATACAGTATTTATGAGATAAACCCAAAATACTTCTTTTGAATTCAAATCCTAGTGCTTGATTAGTTATAGTTATATTATTGTTAAATTAGTATGCTTCCCAATACATCCTGTGAAGATGTTTTGCTAAGAGAATATGAACAGATTTCAATAATGTCTGCTTTTTGCTTTGTTTCTTAGACCAAATGCTTACCCACTACTTTTATAGTTTGACCACCTTTAATATCATTTCACATAAACCCTATAATTGCAATTGAATTCTGTTTCATATATATATATACAATAACTAAATCTGAGTCTTTCTAAGGATGTCAGTAGGTACCTCATGTACAAGGAAAAGCATAGAGCCTTCAGTCAAATTCCTTAAAAGAGGTGCGGTGCTTGGAATGCCATACAAAGGGCGCTGCCCAATAAGCAGCACTGAACTTTTCACAAATGCCAGGCTACTCCACCCCATTCTGATCTAACTTGTTCTTCAGTTTCTCATGGATCTGCTCCACTAATTTTGTGTAAGAAAGCCTACTGTCCTCCAAATGTCGTGCAATGATCACATTTGGAGGTGCATTTCCCCATGTCAGCAACTTCTTCCTCATCTACAGAACCAATCATTTCAACAGATTCATTGAAATATTTTAGCAGCGACTCAATTTCTTGCTGAAATTGTTGAAAATGAGTTTCCCTGGACTATGAATCCAAAGTTTGCAAAAATAAAGAGCGATTGCGCTTACCAATCATTTCAACAGATTCATTGAAATATTTTAACAGCGACTCAATTTCTTGCTGAAATTGTTGAATATGAGTTTCCCTGGACTATGAATCCAAAGTTTGCAAAAATAAAGAGCGCTTGCGCTTCAGTGACCTCTTTGCTGGAGAGGTACAGGTCTCAGATGGCAGTTTCTTTAATGAATCATCTGCCTTGCTGCCACCTGTATTAGACATCTTGGGCACAAGAGAAGTTATCGCAGCTGTATCATTCGGGCTTGAGACAACCATTATATCACCCTCCGAGTTGAGCGTGCATTGATCCTGTACATGCCTTAGTTCTACATCTTACATGCAAGAATCTGATTTCACACGGCAAGAATTTGAATTTGAGGGTTTCCCACTCTTGGATTTTGGCACTAGGGTTGAGAGTTTCTCACCAAGGGTTTGGCATGTTCTAAGAGGCGAAAAATCCAACTTTTTACCCTTCAATTTTGACCAAGTATTTGCAGAATTTTTTTTCATCGTTTGGAAGGAAGTAAAGAATCAGGGTTTTTTACCTGAGATTTTCTAGGCTGACCTTGAGGCAAAGATGCTGATCCAAGCACCTTTGTCTGGTTTACAGCAGGCTTGGATTCCAAGGGCAGTGCGGGAGAATAAAAAAGAGATTTTGTAGACAGAAAGTGAATCTTGCAATTTGAACGACTTGAAACAAGTAACAAGACACTTTGAGCAGCAAATTTCGCAATACCGCACCTTAAGGGTTTCTGAAAAAAAACTCATTTTCAATCCACCGCTGAAATTATGTGTGACTGGATCTTGCGAACCAAACCACTGCTCAAAACACTACATGCAGAAAGTGATGAATATGAGCCCTCAATTGGACAGTTATTTACTGGGCATGTTTACTCTTCATTCGCCCAACAGTTGAGTCTTTATGGGCATGTTTACTCTTTATTAAGTACTCTCTACTCTTTATTTGCGCGACAGTTAAGTTTTTATTAACACATTCAATGTGGATTATAAATAACGTCAAGATTTCTGTTGGTGGAGTGGATTATTGAATTTCATTTCATTACTTTTATTTTTATGGCATTATTTTTCAAATTTATTTCAAATATCAAGATTTATGTAAAAAAAATTCAGGATGATTTCAAGAACTCTTCTTGATTTAAGGTAGAGTTTTTCTTAACACACCCGAATGCCATTGTAGAACGTCTCTCAACATATTAATTAAAATCCACGTAATAACTAGCAATTGCACCTCAATGTGCAATGGATATGCCGAAGAGGTGTGGAAGGTTAATTCGGGAAAAATTTGGTCCTTTTTTTGCATACATTTGTCTAAGTATATGAAGTCAATTGGCAGACCATTTAGCAAATGATGTTTGTGCAAACAAGGTCTTAATGGAGAACTGATAGCTTCCAATCAGCTATGCATCCACTTACAGTTTGGCTGGCAGATGTGTGTCTAAATGAACATAATAAATCCATTGAAAAAAGGGTGCCACATACTGGCATAATCCACCTAGTATAGTTCAAATCCTCCTCACCAAAACAAATCCAACCCATAATGTTAATAATGTGGTGTTTAAAAAAAATATATGCCACATAATGTGCAACGTGCAAAATTATTCAAAAAAAAAAAAGGAAAATTGTATATCCAGTAATCACAATCATCACATCAATTGATATACATATAAATTTTGTTCCCTGAGTAAACACTCGGCATTTCTTTTTCAATATGCCCATAGTTGTCATTGAAATTAATTGGATTGTTTTGAAAAAGCGTTTCTGTCTGAATCAATTCATTTCTTTTATTATGTACGCATCCTTAATTTCATTTAATTTGAATAACAGTTTCATCCTTGAGAGGTACAGTGGGTGGGTTAGCTGATAGGTAATATGGATTGCAAATTACAATTGTAAGTGTTTTTTTGTACAGATAAAAACACAATTTTTGCCTACAAACGATGCTTGTAAATAGTGGGCAGAGGTCAAAGAATCTAGCAATGCAAAAGTAAGTCGAATGGCTTGACTTATTTACTGTAACCTGTTATTATATCCTTTGCCCTTGTGTATATCACTTGTTGCATTTACTAATGGTGCCTTTCTGATTAGACCATAAATATATAATAAATTATTTTGATCAAATTATTGCAAGCCACTTAAAAAGGTCAACAAATGGCAAATTGATTAAATAGTAACATGTAAAATTATTCAGACAAATCCCATGGAAATCATAACATGCACTGTTACAATTAATGTAATCCAAATCAGACATAAGTTTTAATAATCAACTAATTCCTTGATTTGATTTACCAATCCTCTGGCTCCAACAAGATGTCTCAAGAAACTTAAAAATTTTGTTGTCATTTGCCTGGCACTCCCAATCATACAACAGAACACAAATTGATAAAAAAAATGTTTCTCCAAATTCATTTCAACCAAGAAAAATAGGTATGAAACAAAAAAGGCCATTGTAGTACCTTTAGTAATTGAGGAAAAAGTTTTGGTTTCTGCAATGGTATGTATGCCCAAAATAAGCATCAACTAAGATAGACTAGCATTAATTATCAGAAGAAATGGGAATTGGAAAATATCAATTAAATGAATTTTCAGCTTTTAAACAAGGAAAGATAAGCTGAGGATAGATGATTTGTAAAACAGTTGCACTGTTTTTCAGACAAGAAAATGTGCATGAGCGTACATTCATGTGTGTGTGTTATTGATAAAAAAATGTAAAAATTGATTTGAAACTTGAGAAAAGGGAACACAAAATTTAAGCATCTGTGAAATTTGATTTGAATCGCGAACTGTAGTGCTTTGCAATTAATCATAATTATTTTCACAATTTTGGCTTTCAAAATAACAAAGAACACACACCTTTCAATCATTGTTTCTATACAGGTGGTTTCCTCGGAGCGTTTTAAGTCTCTAAGAGAACATTACAGGGGTGGATATGGCAGATTCATGGAGCAAAAATTGATCCCTGTTGTTGGAGATGTGACAAGTGATCGTTTGGGGATGGAGGAAAAAACTAGAGAAGAGCTCTCCAAAAGAGTTGATATCATTGTGAATACTGCAGCCACTACAAGCTTTTAAGAAAGGTCTGACTACATTGAAAGCTTGTAAAACTACAATATTTCTTCTATAGAATTATCTTGGTTACAAGGTTGAAATTGTGTTTCTGTTTATTCTGATATTCAGGTATGATGTTGCATTGAATGTGAATACTGTGGGAGCTACTAACGTTGTGAGCTTTGGAAAAAGCTGCTCTAAATTAAAGATTATCTATCATGTCTCAACAGGTACGTTTGAGGACCTTAAGCAGCCTCTGTTTAGGTTGGTTGCCAGACTGTTTATGGCAAATTACTAATATTGTATTTTCATTTCTCGATTTGAATAGCCTATGTTAACGTGGGAAGGTCGGGGTTAATCAGAGAGGAAGCACTGACAAGTGGAGAGAGACTCTCCAAGAAAGGTGGAACCATGCCTTCACCATGGGACGTTGATTCTGAATATGAATTCATAAGAAAAACACTCAAAGAAATTATAACTCTAAATTCCACACAAGACAGGATAGAGAAACATCGAATGAAAGAGCTTGAAGAGCTTGCAGAGAAAAGGTATTCTCTATTGTACACAGGTTTTTCCCCAATTTCTTTGGACTACAAATCTTTTGAATGTAAAACATATAATGAAGTGGGGACAGTCAATTCTTAGAGCAAGAAAATTCGGTTGGCCAAATGCTTACGTATTCACAAAAGCAATGGCAGAGATGATGGTGGATCATCTCAGGGGCGATATCCCAATGGCTATAGTGCATCCCAAGAAAAGGTATTCTCTATTGTGCACAGGTTTTTCCCCAATTTCTTTGTAGTACAAATCTTTTGAATGTAAAACATGTAATGAAGTGGGGACTGTCAATTCTTAGAGCAAGACAATTCGGTTGGCCAAATGCTTACATATTCACAAAAGCAATGGCAGAGATGATGGCGGATCATCTCAGGGGCAATATCCCAATGGCTGTAGTGCATCCCAACATAATTGAAAGCACTTTGTCAGAGCCCTTTCCAGGGTGAATTGAAGGACAGTGGTACACCCATTATTACCTTGACTAAATCTTTTCCATTTTCAATCTTAGTTGCACTTCAAGAATTAAATGCTCTGCAGGACAATTTATAACTAGGAAGATTAAAATTCCCAGATGGACTTCATTCCCCAATAGGTACAACTTTATTTCTTCTCATGTTAAAATCTCTAACCATAAACCATGATTTCCTGGTTGAAAGGATGGTTGTGTTGGAGTTAAAATGACACTGAGAGGGGGGGGGATGAATCAGTGTCTTAACAGATTTGTCCAAATTTGCATAAATTCAAAAACATAGCTCAGATTTGATCTCAATATTACTCTGATTAATGCATTCATGAGTTGAATGTAATCATTCATAAACAGAATTGAGAAAAGTAATAACCCAACAGTGAACTGAAACAATAACAACACAGAAAAGCAGTGAGAACATAGATGAACAAAGAGACACAAGATTTTGCCGAGTGGAAAACCCTCCTGGGGTATAAAAAACACTCCTGAAATGCCTTCTTGGCTTAATCCTTTAATCAACTGTTCACAATGCCTTATAGGCTGATTTCTGAGCACCCACTCAACCCCTCGTTTAGAGACTCAAGGAGCACCAACCCCTCAAATTATATTTCTGAACAATAATAATATCTCAAAGGATCTCTTTGTTTTCAGTTAAGCTTATTACTCTCTGTTTTTCTTGTCTACCTAATATCCTAAGAATTCAACAATTGAATCCTTAAAATATTACATAGATAAGAATATTACAATATATCTCTGCATCTTCTTTTTTTTCAGATTTTTTAATACAGAGTATTTCAATACATTCACAAATCACTACCAGAAGAAGTTACAGTGTTTTCAACTCTGGTTTTTATACAATATTTCAAGTATGTCTGCCATGAATAAGGTCTTCAAAGAATATGAGGTCAAAAAGAAACTGAAACCTCATACTATTTTCAGGAAGAAAGATGCCAAATAATAAATGTTTGCAAGAGTAACGCCTATCCAATAGGCTGTAAATACTGTCACAAAATAACAAAGATTTTCAAAAATCTGACCATGCAAAGAAACGTCTCCAGCCATAAAGAGATTTCCAGACAACAAGATAACGCCCAAGGACTGCCAATAGCTAAAAGAACATTCCAAATAAAGATACCTGTTTGAGCAGCATTCAAATAAACTCCAGAGAATCGATGCCAAAAATAGGTCGAGCTCTCGTTTATACTCAACACCTCAGGAAACGGCCATGACGGTTACATCAGAGAGGCATATAACAATGGTGACAGCTAGGGTTTCTTACCCAGCCAAGTGAACTCACAAATTTTGCCCTAAGAACCTTTCTTTTCAATCGACCGAAGTCAATCTTAATGCCGACAGTCAACCTACCGATTGTCGCTGTGACACATCAGAGTCGGGGAGATGTCATACAGCCAACATTATGTTTCATCGATGGGCTTCCTTAGTGTATTGTTTCGTTCGTTGAGACATAAGGAAACTTCTCACCGAGATGCCCTTTAGTTTCATTCACTATCGCTGTGACCATTCGATATCGGAGAGACCTCTCATAGATTAGATTTTGTTTCACCGAAGGTCACTTGATACACATTGTCGCCATAACATATCGCTCTCGGGAAGACCTATTCCGAAGAGAACATCTCTCACCGACGAGCAATTTGAAAGAAGTCATTCGAAAAGTCATTGTAACTTCAAACTATCGGGGAGACATCTTGTAGATCGTTTCAGTCATACCGAAACACCCCGAATTCACACCTGTTCGCCGAGACTTCCAAAAAGTCCTGCCGAAGGCAATTGTCCAACGGCAGTCAATGTGACATTGCACATTCGCTATGACCCTTCGCCGAAGCCTTAAGCTCTTCCCAATGTGTTTCCATTTAATCTCCAATCGGTGTGACATACCAATTTCGCTGAGACCACATACCGACGAAATAACATATGCCGATAGAGATCACTTTCTGTCACCAAAACAGAAAAGAGGTCTTGCCGACAACTGCCTGTATGTTAAATTCAATCGACATGACATCAGAAATGTCTTGCCGATAGGCAACACAGACATTTCAAAATGGATCGGGGAGACCCTGCCATTCTCACACCGATATGTGTGAGCCCGAAAGAGAAACAACCAATACCATTAGACAAATGAGATGTCAGAATCAAGGTAACTGTAATGCCTTCAAAAAAATGAGTTCAAAGAATGTAATCAAATGGCTTGTAATCATGTGAAATACACCTATGATATGCAAGGAGAACCATCCTGACAAAGAAACCATCTGTTAAACTCTGTCAGTCAAAGAAATAGCATTCATACCTTTCTGTAATAGCCAAGAGACATCAAAGAAGTGCCATACTAAAGCATAAGGATCCAAACTGAGACAGATCATCAAAGAGAACTAACTGAAAGAGATTTTGTCATCAAGGACAAACTATAAACACAACTAAGATCCAATAGGTTGATCCACTGATTATTGCATACGGTAAGGGACAACTATCAAGGTTTCCGGCAGCTCATAACTTGATATTAGATGCGGTGAGTGAACCTTTCAAAGTGGTCTTACTAGCATTGAGAAGTAGTACGAAAACAGTGAAGAATATCATAAAAGAACAATTAAGCAATCAAATCCAGAAACAACATTCACGATAATATGAATTATGAAAACTTGATATCATTAATATCTCTAAAATATTCAGATTCCAGTAGATATGGTGGCGAATGGAATGATATCCTGCATTAGAAGACATGCTTCAACCCCAGGTCTGTATATATATCATCTCGCCAGTGACAATGTGACCAAATGCAAAAAATCCTTGTAACTCCTACAAATTTTTATTTCTTTATTTATAAATCCTAAAAGTTCCTATTTTACATAGTAGCAAGAAGGATGCTGACAAATGTAGTGGATTTTGATCTTACACCCGGCCTGTTGCATTCACTTGAAAATTTCTTAAGTCTTTTCAACAAACCCAGTCCTTGCAAATACTGTAAATGTGGTATTCCATGCAACCCATTTGTTCAAGGTATTATTTCAAATTGCTCGCATGCCTTGTCTATGCTTCCACATTTTGCAATTGTGAATTTGGCTA
Organism: Sequoia sempervirens; assembly: GCA_007258455.2. Taxonomy (NCBI): domain Eukaryota; kingdom Viridiplantae; phylum Streptophyta; class Pinopsida; order Cupressales; family Cupressaceae; genus Sequoia; species Sequoia sempervirens. The sequence goes on along the minus strand of VDFB02090199.1, from coordinate 13,279 downwards.
CGTAACTATCCAAGCTTGGATTAAGTGCAGTCCACTTTCTACCAATCCTTTGTTCATACAACTGTCTTTCTAAATGCAAATACTCCTCTGATTCTGTCAACGTTATAGGGAATTCACACCATGGGCATAATGGAATCTAAATTCTTTCACATCCAACTTTCACGGTGATGCAAATGATGAATGGATTACCTTTGAATCCTCAATACCTGAATCATTTTGGTAGAAAATAGTTCTCAATTGAGAGACATGATGCAAAGTCCAAAATTTCTTGGTCAGTTGTGAATTATCCCTTGCTCTACTTTACTGGTATCAAGGCTGCCTACGAATACTTCAAGTTGAATCTATGCAAAGATAAGAATGGGAGCACCGTGCACAGTATGCAAGTGTGGTGATTGGATCACATCTTATCTAACAGTAAACTAATTAAAAAACAACATACAGTCCCCTGGAAATTTTAATCTAAAAGTATAAGCATCTGCCAAAACCCTAAACCTAATCATATCCTCATAAAACCCAAATGCATTCTCAGTTTGCCCTGATTTCCCAAACCCATTTAAGATAATATTATACACAACCACAGGGGCTTTCCCATCAATTAATTTCTTCATTTTCTCGAAGGTCTGGATATCTTCTTCCATCCTACAAACCCTAGAGTAAGAATTAACTACAGAGATATAAATGGGCTCTATCCTGCAGCATGCAAAAATACCTGGGGAGCATGAGCACAATGTCGCGGCCATGTGGGCAAGGATGTTTTGCATCTGTGGGAATCAATACTGCAACACCAGGATCCTTATTGTGCACTCGTGTGTCGTGTGGTCATGCTTGAAACCTTCCTTGCCACTGGCCCAGCTGAAGACTTCAGGAATATATGTTTTGTAAAGTTGGTGGAACTGCATTTTTTCAGGACTCTCAGGAGATCATTGGGTGTGAAGTGGGGGCGCAAATGGGCTCTGAAGAATTTGAACAGGGTTACATTTTCATCCTGAGATTCGGAAAGAGGGGTTAAGAATGAGCGTTTTGATGTAGGTAATGTGAAGAATGGTGATATTGCAGGAAGTAAAAAGCAAGAGCTGGCATAGAATGCAAGGAGGGGGACGTGAAGAGTTAATGCCAGTGAAAAGATGTGACAAATGGAAAAACAATAGAAAATCATACCGACAATAACGAACGGCCAGATGCGTTTGCATCGTCCCCCATCCTTTATCCAACAGACAGCACCATTGATTGAAATTTTTAACCTGAAATTTTTAACCTGGCCTCTTTCAAATTGGATACTGCATAAATTAAAATCCAAAGAGAAAATGGTTTCCAAATTTTCATTAATTATTATTTACGGTCATGCTGTATGAGAGGTCCAGATTCATTATAAACTGTTTGGAATGAATCTCTGTCATCCCCCAACTACTTTTAGCCATTTAAATAAGTGTATGTCCGTAGTTTTTCAGTACCTGTTTTTTTCTACATGCCAGGTACCAAATCCTCCAGTACATATGTTCCAATCTGATGTTACATTTCGTGGTGTTTCGCATGGCCTCCACCTGCAAGCAAAGAAAGTAAATTTGATTAAACCATCCAATCCAGCCCCAAATCCTCATAACAAAACAGACTGATTTTTAGCTTACACACACAGTTTATCTTAAATTCCTTATGCCCATACGAACCCATGAAAAGGCATCGAAGAAACCCTTAAAATCCTCTCATAGGATTTAATGGCTTTATTAAAACAACAGATTGCTCTGTAAAGGATAAAACAATAGATTGCTTGGTAAAGCATAAACAAAGAAGGGAAGTACGCCTTTATCCATGTCCAATAGAGGTCAAATTCATCAAAGTCGGAAACAACTTCATCAACAAAGTATTCGGTGGGATTGAAAGTCCCCCTTTCAAGGTTGACTCTCTGCAAATTTGGCTCTGGAGTCCAATATTGGCTCCAAATATCCATTTATCTATTTGTACCCCGTCTTTCTCAATTTCCCCACACACAAAACCCACCCAGTAGCATCAATCAAATTTTAAAAGAATTCAGAATTTCGAACTTGAGACTCATTCAGCAAACTGGGAACATGATTACATAAACACCAAAAGATTTGCTCAGAATTCCTAGAAATATGATCTCATGAAATGCAATTGGCAGATGATATACGCCAAAGGCCAATATTCGTTGAACCTTGCTTCATCAAAGTTTTTCTCCACACATAACCAGAATTGCTCTAATTTTTGGCGCGCAAACCATCTTTCTAGATTTGCGAATTACAACCTTTTTATCACAAATTCTCAGACCAACAATTAAGTTTTGAGCTCCAATAGTCTTGCTATCATATAAACAAGGGCAGTGCTTTCCAAAACCTTATATAGAAGATATCTTCAAGAGTTAAAGTTTTGCTGTTTAAATTTTGTTAACATAAAAACAACAGCAATCCGATCAGGTAATGTCTTATAAAACCTAAAATTAATTGTACTTCAAAAATGTGTTGAATATTTAAATATTTGTGCTTCCATTTCCATGTTAATGTAAAAAGAAGGGCAAAGCAGAAGGGCAGAGACATAAGAGAAATAAGAAAACTTATATTACACAGATAGTTTTTTGCCAATTGGAATATTTATTAGGCATCCACATAACATATTGGACCAGTGCTTTTGTCGAATTATAAAATAAGAAAAATACAACATGGAAAACACAGCCAAAAGAAATGGGTGGGGCTTAAGGAACTTAAAACTCCCCTTACTGAGAGAATTATGTGCTATTTTAAACATTGCAGTAGTAGATAGGTCTTATTCAATTAAATTATCTTTTTACATAAAAACAAGTGACACCAGGATTTTACAGAACATAAGAATTTCCTTAAAAAATTTACTTTTAAGGTTCGCTTTCTTGTTGACAAAAGATAAAAGGGCAAAGCAGAATGTCGAGTTCTTAGAAACTCAAAACTCACCTTGCTTAGACAATTCTTTTCTGATTGAGCCATTTCCTACGAATAACAAATGTTACAAAGATCAGAATTCAATTTTCTTGCAGACATAAACAAGAGCAAAAGACAAGGGTTGGGTTTTGCAATGAAAAAAAAACTCATGTTGTGTTTAAAAAAATTAGGAAATTTAAACTTCGGCAGTTCAATTTACTTGTTCTTTGTCATCACATAAACAAGAGCAAAAGGCAATGGTGGGGCTTTGCAATACATTAAAAATGTCTTCAAAATTAAAACTTTTGCAGTTCAATCTATTTGCTAACATAACACTAATGTCAACCCAATTGGACAGAATTTTAGGAAAAATAAAATTCACTGCACTTCAAGAATGCCATCAAAAAAGAACAAGAGCAGCATTTTAAGAGACATAAAAAAAGAGCAGCGGTTTAAGAGACATAAAAAAACCTTACATAGAGGATTGTTTACTCATTGGACCATTTCTTAGGCATAAACATATTTTATCATGATTAAAAGTTCCCTGTTCTTGCTGATGCGTAAAATAAGAGCAAAACAGAAAGGCAAGATTTCACTAAATCTAAAATTTTCCTTATTTTAGAAAATATCATGAAAAAGGAAGGCAAAACAAAAAGGAAAGGTTCTCAGAAACACTAAAGTTCACATGACACAGAACTTCTGTGCCAATCTAAACGTTGTAGAAGGTAAATCTTATTAAGTTCAATTCTCTTTTTGCATAAAAAAAAGATGAACAGAACAACATATAAGTGCAGGGTTTTACAGAACATCAGAACTTCCTTAAAAGTTTAACTATTTAACTTTTGCTGTTCAATTTTCTTGTTAACAGACCAAAAAAAAAAAACCACGACACATAAGGGCATAGTTTTAAAAGTTTTTAGGCTCACCTTACTCGAGCAATTATTTTTCGAATGAGCAGTTTCCTGTGCATAACAAGTTTTACCATGATCAGAGTTCAATTTTCTTGTTGATATAAATAGCAAAACAACAGGGTATTGTTTTTCAAAACATAAAAATTCACCTTATTTCCTTAAAACTTAAACTATGAAATCTCAATTTTCTGATTAACATACAAACAGAAGGAGCAACAGAAGAAAACTTATTGTGAAAACTTGCTTTACTAAGAAAAATTATTGCTAAAAATTTAAATTTTGGAAACTCAATTTTCTTGCTAGCATAAAAACAGAAGAAACAATAGAATTTAAGAAATCGAAAACCTCCATTACTGAGAGAAAGCATTGCTCAAGATTCAAATTTTGGAAGCTCAATTTTCTTGTTCACATTAAAATGGGAAAGCATCTGTTTTTAAGAAATATAAAACTCACCTTACTGACAGAATTCACTGCAGAAGAATTGAACTTTGGAAGCTCAATATTCTTGTTAACATAAGGCGAAGACAAAACAAGAAACGCACCCGGTTTTAAGAAATTCATAACTCATCTTACTGAAAAGAATTCATCGCAGAGGATTTAAACTTTGGAAACTCAATATTCTTGTTGAAACAAGAATATTAAGACAGAACAAGAAAAGCACCGGATTTTGATAAATTTAAAACTTACTCTGCTGATAAAATCCTTTGCCGTCTTGAGCATTGCAGAAAAAGCAGGATCTTCATCAGCATTGTTCCTCCAATCTCGATTCTCGTCCTTAAGAGATGACCGACCCCTCTTCTTCTTGAGAGGCTCATGGCTTGCCAACATCTTCCTCTCACTGTCCTGAGGTTCCCCCGTACTTTCTTTCTTCATCTTCTTCTTCAAGGGCTCCGAATCATAAAACAGAGAAAAAATGTGCACTTCCTCCATCGCCACTTGGCTCACATTTCTTGATGCTTTCTCCAACGTCATTAGACTCAAATTTCTTCAGCCTTCTCCATTGTCATGAGGCTTCATTTTCCTGAAGCCTACTCCATCGTCATTCAGCTTAAATTTCTTCAACACAACTCCGTCGTCAGGTTGCTTCAATTTCATCATCCCTCCTCCATCATATGTAGGCTTTAATTTCTTCAACCCTGCTCTATCGTCATTGAGCCTTAATTGATCGGTGGAGGCGATGACTACATGACTACATGAAAACCCTAGCGGACATCACTGGGGTCAACATTGTAGAAGACAGGAATGACCGTGCAGCCGATTTTGAACATAAATGATAGCTCGGCCAAACACCAGGGAGATTAGGCATAGTTAGGTAAAAATATGGCAATATGAAGGAAGAACTACACATAGAGAGGCCATGCGTAGTTCATCTCTACATATTGCAATATTTTCACTGCCAATGCCTAATCTCCCTGGTGTTTGGCTGAGCTGTCATTTATGGAACCGCCCAATTCAAGCTCCTCTACATACATAAAAAAATTTTAGTCCCTTCTCAGGAAAGGTGTTGTAAATAGGAGAGGCCAGAGTGTATTTGGTGTCAGGACCGCGATGATTAATTAACACTTCGCAGCGGACCTTCTTTGAGGCGGATGTGGATGGCGGTGCAACTCCCTCAAAAACATTGCTAATCTGCATAGCTGTTGCCATTGGAATAAAATGGAAGAGGAAGTCACACAATCAAGGCTAATGTATAGATGGCTAATGTATAGATGTAGGTTTAGGTTTTGCCAGATAACTAATCAGAAGGGCGACGCCAAAAATCTGAAGAAGAGAGACACAGATATTATAAAGATACTGTTAACACAGTTAGTGAATAATGTGAAATAGTGAGCAAATGGGTAGAAATAGTGGGTGGAAGAGCTGAGGCGGGGAAAGAGCGGCGAAAAAGTTCGCCAAACCGCTCAAGGACAGGCATAAGTGTCAACCAGACCAATGAATTTTCTGTACGAATTTCATTGCGAAATATACTTTTCTGTCACGAAAACGCGTAGGACATAGGCAAGACGATACTTCTTTACGCGGTTCTCCACTTTCCTCAAATTTACAAGAGAATTAGGTATCGAATTCGAGGTAAACGTATACCCCACGGAACCAAAAAAATCTGCGTGCTTATCTTCATCGTCACGTCAGAAATGTTATTTGGACGTGACATAAGTGGAAAAGAGTGGGAAAGAGGTATTATTATCACTCTAGTTCTAGGTATGATTAATTGTAAGAATATCTTTATTTTATTTAAATATTATTTATTTAATGATTAAAAGTAAAAAATTATTATAATTTTATGTTTTATTTATATCAAAAAGTTGTAACTAGTTATATGTATTGGTTCAATTTTATTTTGATGATAATATTTAAAAATAGATTGGCATTTACATCAAGGCGTTTTCTCTATGAAACAACCAAGTTGGGTTTGGCAATTAATGGCATGCAGTGTTGGAGAAAGGTGTAAGACGATGAGAGCAATCTCATTCATTCATCACTTTAGTGCCCACCAGCTAATTTGACTATCCTGCAAATAGCCCAAATCCACAACGTTGACGTTGCACATGGTTTTTCATTTTCATTTAGGTAACTATCGAAGCGGTCTTTCTCTACATCTCCCACAACTCCCTGTTGACATTGAAAATCCCTCACCCTAATAATTCTTGCAAAATAGTTGTAAAGTGCCTCCCTTTAAGTAATTTTCATATTTGGTTTTCAGAATATGTTCTATGTTTTCAGGATTTGCAAAAATTTCCAATGAATTCTTAAAAAATTGAAAGTGGAGATGACTAAGAAGGCGCTCTTAGAGAGGGATAGCCACCCACCCAATAGTACTAGTGTCTCAGAGAATGTTGAGAGGGTAGCGAGGATATACTTGTGAGTGTTTAAAGCAAGGTGTAATGGTGGAGAACGACAGACCTTGAGTGGCCTTCATCCATGCTTGAAAGAAAATACTATTGCTTATTTCATCTACTATTATGTGATCAAAACAACAACCCACTACAATTCTGCCACATTTCATCATCGTCACTTGCAAACAAATCATGCTTGCTTAGCATAAAATGATCATGAGTATTCTAAAGTAATAGTTAATTTTTGTACTATATCCTTGATTGAATTAGTGGACGTAAGTAGTTAGTAATTACATACTTACCTGTACAGCCATAACAGAAACATGAGGGGATTCTCCTTGGAGAAGGTGTCTCAAGGAGTCAATTTAGCTATAGATAAACTTGATTGAGAAAAATCAAGATCCTTAATGACAACGTCTACTCTAGCTTTAGTGAAGGGAATTCCTTGATTATTGCACTCTATCTTAGGCTCACCCTTATGGCCAATGATAAACCTTCCAACCACTGGATAAAACAATACTAGTTTCTTAGAGAGCTCCTTCTTAATTGAGCTCGATAGTAAACTTTATTATAACAAAATACAATGAGAAGCACCCGAGTAAAACAAGGAGAATGTCGAACAAAAACTAGTTTGGAGCCATTTCCCGAATGGATGGTAACATTAGCACTACCAGCTACTATTGATGTTGTAAAAGTAATCGATGTCAAAGTTATCTCCACATATAGTGAATAGTAGAGGTCAAACCATCTTCATTTAGCACATAACAACAAAATTGTTTTCGAATGAAATAAAAAAATAACTAGAAATGATCTAGCCGTGTGTAGATTCATAAAAGAAAAACTTTCTCACATCATGGCAAGCAACTTACCTCAAGATTCTAAACAAATTGTCTCATGCGGTCAACAATGCCAATGAGAAAAATGGGCAAAGTTTGCAGGACAATCTCTCCATAGTTGTTGCTTCAATCTATTCACAATAAACAAAAAGTAGATCTAAAAATATTGGTGTTTTAGAGCTACTAGATTCTTTAGCTCCCTACTATGTATGCATGCAAAATGTGGTTGTTGAGACAAAGCACATGAACTGCTTTGTAGAATGCCACCACACACCCTTGCAACCCATTAGAAGATTCAATATATTTTAACCAAAAAAACAAAAACAAAAATTCCCCTGCTCGTCGCTCATTATTTAATCTTGGCTTCCTATGCCTATGTAATTTTTGGCTATATAAATACAAAAAGTCAATACAAAGTTCTTTCTACACAAATTAAAGTGAAAAAGCTTCTTTTTTTTTACATTGAAGAAGGATAATTATTATTCTCTAAAGCAATTTCTTTTGTTTAGAGGTGGGAAATGATAATAGCTTTTACATTTTGTAAACTAATTTTGGAAGTATATGTTTTTGGTTGAATGAAGGTGTTGATTTCTCAAATATATCCAAAATTGAGGATTTCACTAACAACATTAGCTATGTTATAATTTCGCATTTGTAAGGCTATCAATGAAATACAAGCTCTTTTGTCTCTATTAATGCTTCTAGATAACAAGTTGATTGACTTATTGTACTTTCATTTTCTATGATGCATTCATTTGGACCATATAAGTGCTCTTATGTACTTCACTGAGGTTCTTGAATATAAAGGACCCCTTTATATGACTAAGTTTTTAAACTAAGATGGCTACATTAATGGATGTTCTATTGCTACAATTCATTACCTATTTTCATTTATTAATTTATAAACCCTTGAGCACTGTTTAATTAGATCATCAAATTATTATAGGAATGTTTCAAAACATCATAAAACTCACAAGCTAACCAATGATTTATAATCATTTTAGGATGACTAAAATGTTGTATATTGAAAAAATGGTAGTTACTTGTTAGTTACAAAGTTTTGAACTATTTGGGTTTGCTTAACTTTGATATTAGTTTCATGCATATGGAATTTGAATTTTAAAATGGGTAGTGTCCACTCATATAGGATTTATTAAAGGTGTTGTACAATAAATTTAAAGCTTCCCATTACACTCTATGTTTAATGCTTACTATTTGGTTGTGATATGAAGTATTGTGGAGGTTTGCCATACTTGTGGGGGCTTGCTTGTAATGTAGGGACATGGAAATTTTTATTAATCTTGTATTCTCTTATGTATGATGATTTGGAATCTAATGGTCTTCAATCATCTCCTATAAATGAGTGTATAATAGGTGTAGAAGTTGAGGATTCTCTTTCCTACATGTCAATAGAGGTTTTGGTGAATGGAATGGGATAGGGTTTTCAATTATTTCAGGGAACCTTATGTAACTTGTAACTTGTGAAGTGAGGGTTTAAATGTGTAATACTTCAACCAAATGTGAAAGGACTTCTTTGGGAGTGGCTTGACAATGGTGGAATGAGGTTTAATCACTATACAATATGTAGGATTGGTGAGTATGCAAATAACCAACAACATTCTAGGAGCAAACTATAGGATAAAATTTTGATAATGGCATGGAATAAGGTATTGATAGTGAGAGGTCCAACTATGATGGGTAAAGTTATAATGCCTAGGGGCTCTCTATGAGCATTGTCAAATCCATGTAATACTATGTTAGACTTGTCTAAGTTTGAATAGTGAATTTTTTTTATTAGATAAGCAAGGAAGGGTCCTGATCCCTTACAAAATGAAAAAGTAGACCAAACAACTCAACAAAACAAACTGGCCAAACACAGCCAATCAAAGAGAAACAACATAACAAGAACTACAAAAGTAGCTAGTAGCAAAGAAGGAGCTACTAGAAAAAGACTAGTCAAAGAGAAATTGTTCAAGAAACAAAGCTTGAACCTAGCAAAGCCTCTAAGGGAAAGTTAAACAAAATTGTAACCTTCTTAGAAAAATGTTTCTTCTTTCTGTGAATTGTTGTCCAAGGAGAATCAAAAATTGAAATTGAGAAATTTTTACTAGGAGTAGACTCCCCTCCAAAGTAGTAGACAAGAGGAACAACTAATACTTCAGATGAAGCATTTGAAACCAAGCTTGAAGCAACAAGATTTACAATAGCATTCTCCAAAATAGGGACCTCAAGAGAATCAACACACTCAACATTAAGAACAACCATATGCAGAGACCTCACAGTAGTATCCATAGGAGGAGAAGCAACCACCACAACCAAATCACGTGGAGAAGAATGAAACTACATAGGAGGATTTGAAAAAATTTCCAGAACAGGAGCAACAGGAGAATCTACAAGAGGAGCAACAACCGCCACATCAATATTATTTTTCCTCATAGAAGGAGGAGGCCTTGAATCTTCATCAAAAGAAGTAGAATCAGCAGTAGGGCGCACTGTTAAGTGTTCATGGAGTGATTTCTTCCACTAAGTAGAAGAGGAAATAGGGCGAGAGCCATGAGAACAATCACGAGCCAAGTGACCAACAATAAAACAATGTCTGCAACGAAAAGGAAGACCCTCGTAGTCCACGATCTCAGACCGTGACCAAACATTAACCTACAAAACTACCTCACCAGGTAGAGTCTTCAAAAGATCAACCTCCACCAAGATCCTATTAAAGGAGGCGTGAGTAAAATTCTTAAAATCCTTATCGACTTTCAAGAATCTACTAAGAGCATTACCAATGCCCTCATAGGTAGAGGAGCAACAAAACTATAAGGGAAGATAAGGAAATCTTACCCAAACAGGCACAACATCTAAGGGTTCATTCAAAGGGTTAAAAGAATGAACCCAAGGTCTAATGGAGAGGGGATAAGAATCCAAAACCCACAAACCATAGTCTAAAATAGCTTGTCTGTCCTTTAGAGAATTGAAACCCACAACAAAAAAATCCCTTGTAGAAGGGTAGATCTCCATCAAACCATCAACCAAAGGAGACCAATGGTTGGTGATCCAAAGGTGCAAATTAGGGAGGAAAGGCCACAAGTGGAATAATATACAAATAAGAGCATTCTTGGAGTAAAAAGCAATATTATCAACAACTTCTTTACCAAGAGAGATAACAGGAGCATCATCTACACACTGCAAAGGATGCACAGAGCTCCCCCTTAGCCTCTTAGACTTTACAACATCAACAAATGAAGGCTAAGGACCAAGACAAACACTCAACCCTCGAGGAGTGTTCGTGGAAGCCCTAACTGCACCCACTGTAACAACATCTACAATTGGGGAAGGGGCCACAACATCTACAACAGAACCTACAGCCACCCCAAAACTAATATTTCACTCTGCAACACCAAGCGTGGGCTAAACAAAGCCAATCTTGATATTCGAAGGACCCTCGACACATTGCACAGGGAGTAACACCAAAACCCCAGTCACAGCCTCTATAGAAACAACTGCAGGAAGGGGAGAGTCAGTACTAAGGTCAATGACCAAATTGCATCTAAACAATAGGGGTTGCATAGCCAAGTGGGAGGCACCTAGGTCAGACGCATTCAAAATATTGGTTGGGTAGGAGAAACTGGAAACATCCATTGAGAATCTGAATAGTTAATGTTAATCATTCATAGGAGATCACTTCTACAAATGCTTAGTCATGAACCATTATCAATAAGAACAAATTTAACTCGTCTCTTTTTGTATCCTATAATAATGATTAAAGGAATAGATTTCGAAATGATTGATTGAGCTAGAATTTTAGCTTCAAAGAATGAGATGTCTTGCATGATCTATAAGAGATAAGTTGTGTTGGTCAACTTAAACATTGCATGAAGATCTTTTGTAATTCCTTTTGAAGCATATATTAATGAATAGGAGAGGTCTCTAAAAAATATCATAGGGATATTTTTTCTTGTGTTGATTGAAGTTATTAAGGATATAATATTTTTTGTTTTCTCTAGTGGGGACATGTGGTAGGGACAAGATTGATGGTGGTGGATGTGAAATTTGTATTTTTTGTAGTATTAATTTGACTTTTTCTAGTGTCATAAGTACTATTATAAATGATAATCATCATGTGGAGGAGAAGCTCCTTGAATGAAAATTAGAGTGATACTTTGAGAAGCCCCTAGGATAGTAAAGTGGGGTATAGGACTAACTATATTGGAATTATTATTGTGTGTGTGAAATGTGGGAGATTTAGTAAATCAACACAAACACCAATGAGACGTATTATAGTAAAGATTCAAATCAAAGTACTACTCTAAAATGCAATTAAACAAATCTTTAAAAATGTTTCATTGTCCTCTATTCTCAAGGATTTATTAAACCATATTGGCTCTCAGATTTTGTATGTGCACTATGGTTGTTAAAATGACAACTTGATAAATGAGATTGTTGATCTAAATGCAAGAAAACTAAGATCCTACATGAAATTATATGATAGAAGCCATGATAATATAATAATGGAGATATTAACAAAGTGGATGATGATGCTAACTTATGATGCAAATGCTATGATATGAAGCTAGGATGATTTTGCATATGCTCAAATATAAACTATGAATACGATAATCTAAAATGCAACTATAAAGCAAAACATGATATAAAATGCAACTATAAATCAAAGTATGGTTCCAAGTAAACATGATGCTACAATGAAAACTTGTTAGAATGCTAAACAATGCTATAAGACTCCAAATGCTCCAATGCTCCAAAGATAATTCCTACATGATAACTCTACTCAAATGTGGGATGCCAAATACTATAGCAAAGGGTTGTATTTATAGGCTTTTCCAAGCATCTTGTGATGTGGTAGCGATCGACGGTCCAAATTCAAACAAGAGGGATGAACGGTGGAGATGGAGAGAATCAAGAAGGTGTTCCCTTAACCAAAGATAACATGCCAAATTGATGGGGGAATCAAGTGTGGGAGAAAAAAACCATGTATTCAAAGTTTGTTGAAGAAGTGTGTGAGGAATAAGCCATGTGTTTGAAAATTTGTTGAAGATAATTCCAATTTAAAAATTAGAATTATTTAATTTCATGTGACCTTGGTGAGGTGGCATGAAAATTTGTAGACATGTGCTTGAATTCCTAATTTGGGATTAGTGAAACTTAATTAAATAAAACAAGCTTATGGAATTTTGTTTATTTAATTAAATTAGAAGAATATGATTTTAGATTTGGAGAATTAAAGGATATGAACTATATAAATAAATTGAAAATTTGTTTATATGTAGATGGAATATTAATTAAATAACTAGTATTTAATTAATTAAATGTCTTGACCAATTTTAGGTATATATATTTTGCCCCTCTTTGAAGTAATGTGTTTACAAGTTGCTTCAAAGAAAAATTTGATAATGATGCTGAGAAAAAAAATTTGATGCCCCAGATGTTGATTTTCAGGTAATGATGGATATATGTGCCCTCGGGAGATAAATTGGTGAATTTTTGAATTTTAGGATTTTTTTTGGAATTTTTGAAAATTTTGAAAATTTGTTGATTTTTTGATGATTTGGTGATGATTTCAAAATTTTATGATGTAGAAACGATTTATCTCTTGAAAAATGATGTCTAAGCCACTAGGTGATGAAATGATTAATTAAGGTCCCTTTGAAAAATAAAATAAAACATCCCCCCTAAAATGCCACTTAATTAACCTTAAAAGGTTAATAAGTGTCATTAGAAAGTTCATTTGAGCATTTGGAAATCTGAAAACTTGTGAGTGAGAGTGATTTGTGCAAATTTAG
>VDFB02090198.1:0-11148 GCA_007258455.2 Sequoia sempervirens | reverse complement strand
GTTAGGGTGGTTAGATAGACACCTACTTCTTATTTTTAGCCTAAAATTTAAATGCTACTGCATTGAAATTTCAAATTTTCACCAAATAGATTTAAAAAAAAAAACTAAACCTAGTAGTTTAGAAACTACATTCAATTTGCTACAGATTCTATTCTTACATATTTTTGAAATAATATAGAAAACTTATTCACATTTTTACGTCAAGTTCCCTAACTCTGATTTTTCTAAATTTTTTCACTTAAGAGCCTATTTTTTCCATGATGATTCTGGACATACCCGACAAGTTCCTATCCCTTCTAATGTGCAACTAAATGACATATCAGCCATGATTCAAGGAATAAATGCTGACATTATTTTCCACCAAAGCGAACTCCCCCCTTTCGAACTATAAAAGCAAAATGAAGCTTTCATGGTATTAGTTCAATATAAAAGAATAGGGATAAAGTGAACTCTCATCGAAAATGACTCTACCCTTAATGTTTGTAGCATAAAACTTTTAGATAGGCTTTGTGTGGGATATATAAAAAATTCAACCCAATTCTTTATTTATTAAGAGATTTGACAATGGGGTATGTGCAGGATCATCATGGAAAAAATAGGCCCTTAAGTAAAAAAAAAATTAGAAAAATCAGAGTTAGACAACTTGACATAAAATTTTCATGGTTGACGGGCGCTTCACCAGAGTTTATGGTTACCACTTTTCCATTCTGAACCACTTCCATCACAAGGTTTGTATCTCTCTACCTTTTTACTTATTCTTTTCTTTGAAGCATTGCCTTGATGAAGTTGAAAGAAACCCTAGGAGGACTGCTATTATTCACCTTGGTCTTGTCAGGCTCATATTTGAGCATTATCAAAATTTACGTGCTTTGCCTAAAACTGTTGAAATTGGAGATTTGGATGATGAGGAGACAGAAAGTAGTAGGGAGAATGACCCCCGGGCCCCCCTACTTGTGCTCCTATTGGTCCTAAAACCATCGCTCCCCAGCCCCGTCTTGTCGGAAAGCCCTTAAGGATTCTGCTCTGCTGTCATGTCCTAAGTTGCAGTCTCTGCATGAGTACCCTAGCCCGGGTTTTGCCTCACTGCCATGCCTTAATCCCCAGCCATCTCCTGGATACCCTACTTTGGGTTTGGTCTATGGTTTTAAAGGTACCTCCGTTACGAAACTTGTTTCGTATTCTGGGAATTCCATGGAAATTCTTTCTGATAAACCCATGGTTAGTAAGGAATCGGCCCCTAGTGCCCCTGCGTCTTGAAGATTTGGGAATGGTCCTTATGACTCCCTTATTCAGGATGAAATTAACTTGGCCCTGAATAAGTTCAAGCCTAAGGATATTGTGAGTGTGGCGGAAAAAAGTACAGATGGCCTTTTCACTATTCTCAAGTGGACCCAGAAGGAAGTCTGTGATTTGAAAGGTCGTAATATTGATCTTAGCAACAAATTCATGGATTTGGAGCAGAAGATTAGTTGGAGTCGTAGGGTGAATGAAGGACAGGAAAATCCCTTACCAGGGAAAAGACAACAATCATAGGAGGAAAGATTGACTAGTATCGAGTATAGTATGTCCAAGATAGGCCAAAATATTAGGGCCACTATGGTGAACAGTCACAAAATTTCCAGGTATAACACCATTATCATCAATGCTATGGTGGAAAAGCTCGAAAAAAACCAAAAGGGTTCGCTAGTTGTGGATTTGGATGCGGACAGAGGAGGCTGCAGATTTGATGGTGAAGGGATTTTGACTCGTACTCGGGCTAACACTAAGAGGAAGACCCTGACTTCGTCACATACGGCTCAAATCCTCAAGTAGGGGTTACAGGATATGAAGGATGTTGAAAAGGAGGTTGAGGAATTATTGGACACCATGGAGTAGTGCAGTGGTGTTTGTTTCCGGTTTTTTGGGCGGTCCCTTTTTGGGCCCTGTTGTCTCTTTGTGCTGTCGTATCCTTTTTGGGACAGCCGTTTGTTTGTTTCGACTTTTTTTGTTATCTTTTGTTGTTTAAACTCTGTGGTTTTAGGTCCCTGTAAAACCTATTTTTTCCTTTTCAAAAACTTGACGTAAAATTTTGAATGAGTTATCTATATTATTTCAAAAATATGTAAGAATAGAATCAAAAAATTTAATTTAGTTTCTAAACTACAAGGTTTGTTTAAAAAATACAAAGGTCTATTTGGTGAAAATTTGAAATTTCTGTAGTAGTACTTAAATTTCGAGAAAAAATAAGTAGGTGTCCGCTTGACCACCCTAACCACAATAAAATGATAATATTTTTATAATATTTTAGATATAAGTAGAGGACTCATGTCTCAATGTGATGCATATTTTTGTAATTTTTTCCAAACAAATAATTAATTATGAATTTTTTTACAACTTTTAAAAAATATAAAAAACTCATATATCTGACCACCTTAACTTGGTCAAATCTTCATGAAATTGAATTTTTCTTTTTTAATCTTATAGTATGTGAAGCATAGAATGTGACACATGTTTTGGATTCAAAAAATGTGATACCATTTGAAAGCTAAAGATGTTTTTCAATCAGTCTATCAATGAGGACTTTAGTCATAATTTGAATAGAAAATAAATAATAATTACTTATTAAATTCAAAGTAAAGAATAATTTATATTGGTGGAAAGCTGAGAATCTCCTTTAAAAACCCTTTTCATTTCATCAATCTTGGGTAAACAAAAATTCGTTAGCCACATACCCATCATATTGCCACTTTTGGCCCATCATGATCCAGCACATACCCAATGTAGAATAACAACCACTTGGTGTGATCAGTTTTCCTATTATAGCTAGGAAGGCCACATTAGAAACATCAATCTATGTTATGTGTCATGATCTTTCATATAATCTCCTTTTAGGTAGACCATGGATTCATGCAATGAATGGGGTGCCTTCTACGCTTCATCATAAAATGAAATTCATCTACAATAACAAAGTGTACACACTTGAAGTTGACCCTAATCCAAATAGTTGTTTGAACATTGAGAAAAGCAAGGAAAATCCTTTGAAAACATTGACACCAACTACACAAGTACAACCTGTGCAACAAAAAGACAAAGAAAAACATATTAAGGAGATCACAAATCTATATTAAGATGATTAGGTTTCCTTAGACTTTGAACCAACATTCATGGGAGAATACAAGATCATACACAAAGACTCTAAAAGGAGAAAATAAAAAGCTGTAATGTCAACACAAAATTTAGATGACCCTTCGAAAACATCCACCTCAACCACTTTAGAACAAAATGAAAAAAATTACACAACAAACTTTGATGAGATAGACTATCAACAACTACCAAATCTTTTGGAAAAGAAATGAAAAAACTTTATGGAAAAGGTTATGAGCTTATGAAACAACTCAGATATAGTGGAAAATGATGTGGTACAAGAGAAAAAGGTATTTGTGTCCCTATAGAGCCTCAAACAAAAGAAACAACTAATGGTCTTGGTTATTGTCCTTTGATAGAAATTGAGTCTTTACTCAATATTAACACTATCACAAAAGATTATTCTATGCTGACTTTAACAGTAGTGGATCCTAAATTGATAGACACCAGTGGTCTTGAAATTCATCCTTTTTCAAGAAATGAACCAAAGCCATATTTTCTTAATGTCAATGTCATCTCACAAAATAGTAATGATTTGAATTCGTTAGATTTTACGCTCTCTTGTAAAGGGGAGAACAAAATCTCGCAATCTAAAGAGTCTTGCATAAGTATGACATCTTATACTAAGCAAGAGATATCTTTGTCGCAAAAAAAAGGTACATTTTCTATTGATCAAGAGAGTATCTTGGTGATACTAATCCAAGATCATTTGATATATCTCCCTCCAAGAACTCAAAAGAAATTTTATTTCAAGACTTCATTTTGTGCATATCATAGAGTTCATGGTCATTCTACTAATAAATGTAAGTCTTTAAGTAACAAAATTCAACATCTTAAGGATTATGGTGCTCTTCCTTTTGTTGAAGCACCTAGTTCCTCTAATTGAAACTTATCTTCATCCTATTCAGGTCATCCTTGTCCTACACTAAGTGGGGGCAAGGGGTTAGTTAGCTTCCTCCTCATATGTCACTTCTCATTGTCTCTTTTGGCTATTTTACTACCTTTCATGTACATATAAGAGCAAGCTTGGGATGTGGACAACATTGCTTAAGTTGACTCACATGTGACATAATTATTTGTTGATGTAGTTTGATTCAGAAACATATGACTTAGCATAGGGCTTTCTGGATAAGCTCTCATTTCTTCTCCTACTTTAATGACATTTCTCACAATAATTGTGTTAGAAACCGCTTTAAAGTGGACACATACATTGATACTCATGTTTCACTATGTTATTTCCTTTCTTCTTGCGATTCATCCTTTTCTTGGTGGTGTCATTGGGCTTGATTTCCTCTAAGAGCATGATATTTCTTTGAAGTTTCCTCTCTTGGAAACATTAGGCACAATGTTCCCTAAGAAAAGACCTTACACAAATTAAGAAAAATCCCTTTGAATATTCCTTACACTATTTAGCATTTACAATATCTATTATATGGCCACCTTGCATAACACACTTTGCATGCCTATCGAGCCATCTTGTTCATTCATGAGTTCCAAGCATATAATGTTTTGCTTGCCTCATGAAGCTTGAATTTTATTTTTTTGTGGCACCTTATTAAAGTTATTAGGGGGTATAAATTTGGTATGGTTTGAGTAGGAAGCCTGACCGAGGCATGAATTCCCCCATAGCCACTCATGCATGTATGTGAGCACATATCAATTGTATGTGTCTCACCTTGTTGGATTACTCACCCAGCGGACAACCAAGAGTTTCATTGCCTCAAAGTGAGTGTACATTTTTGGAAAAACAACTTAGAATTGATCCATATCATGTTGAACAAATGGTCAAATATTGATCCACTTCATTCTTTTTATACTTTATTTCCATTTTTTTAGTTATTGACATTGCATGTTTGCATATGTTGTCTTGTTGCAAATATTACACCTTGTGCGCATCCTCTTGTGCTTATGTTGGTTTGACTTAGGATCTTGGATCTTGGGGGCTTGGTTACCTCCTTTATCTTTGTTATCCTAGGCCATCCACATTAGTATGATTGGACCTCTCTTGAATGTCTACCTTAATGTGAGTTTGAAGCAAGTTCATCCCCTCACTAAAGTCCAAGGGCTAAATGTAGTGTAGAAAAATGGATCCCTGAACATTTTCACACTCATTTCAGTCCTCCTTGTGGATTTTTGCTTAATGTTTCCTTGATATAGTGTTGTGAGGTGTTTTACACATCCATATTAAGGTCTTCGACCCTTTTCAAGCTGAATTAACTTAACTCTACCCTAATTTAATGTTGTAAAATGTATTTATTTACACTTTCACATTAAATTAAAGGGTCTTGTAAACTAAGGGGACCTAATCTAGTGTTATAATAAGTTTTCACATTCACATGGGATGTAGGGCCCTTCTAAGCTAAATAGACTCAAATTTTCCTTAATTTAATGTTGTAAAATATATTAATTTACAAATTAATAGTGAATTTTGGGACCCTTGCATTTATGACCCTTTAATATGTCCCTATGACCCCACATTGTATATCCTAAAGCATATTTCAATCAAAAACCTAACAATATCAACATTAAAGCTTAATTTATTCACTCCCCAACATTCTAGTAGACAAATAGCCCCTATGGGACCCATTCGCCACCTTGGGTGAATGAGTCCCATCCAGGTGGGAGTCATTCACCCAAAATGGTTAATGAGTCCCATTTGAGCTATTTTTGAGGTTTGAGTGAAAAAAATTGGGTCTTAAGTTCAAATTTCTCCTATGTAAATGTTGGGGATCAAATTAATGGTCATGTGAGTTTATTTTATATATAAGCAATCTCTCAAATCATTATTTCATCATGCATTCATATTATCAAGTCAAGCACTCAAACGTTCAGAATTCCAAGACTTCACAAGATCCATTCTAAGGAATTCAAGGGAAGAATTCTTCATCAATTATTGTAGCAATTCAAGATCCATCATCATAGAAAGGTTCTAATTGCATTATTTCATATTCATGCTCCATTATCTTATTTCATCATTTGGTTTAATTTCCTAAAAGGGGTTTGACAAAGGCAATCCCCTATTCCCTAACAATCAACAATTTTCTCTCTCTTTGTGTGATTGTAGATATAGGTGCTTTGAAGACTTGAAGGATCATTGAAGATTAGGTTACAAGCTTGTTGAAGTTGTTTCCCCATTTGAAAGGTTAAAATATTCACTAAAAGGTCATCTACAACCCCAAAATTAGGGTTTTATATTTGGGAACCTAAAGGAACAAATTGAGTAGAATTAGAAGAGGATATCTAGTCTTTGAATTTCTAGAAAATCCAAACTAGACTCATTCACCACAAGTGAAAAATGAGTCCCACTATAGGATTTCTTCAGAGATATTTGTAGATTTGGATACCCATTTGGCTGAAGCTTGATCCTATGTAGAGACCCAGATCTAGGACCGATTCACCCAGAATGGAAAATGACTCCCACTAGGCTAGAAAATTAGGTTTTTAAGGATTTCAAAGCTCCATTCCATATCCAACAAATTTTTCCATGCACACTTTCTATTTTACAATTTTCTATTATGCTTTGTTTGTATTTCCAAGTCATTTAGTGAAACATTGCATCAAACTAGGTTTTACATTTCATCTTGCATTTCACCATCTTTTCCAAGCCTTGTTGGAGTTAAAATGACATTGAGAGGGGGGGGTGGTGAATCAATGTCTTAACAGATTTGACCAATTTTAAAAAATTCAAAGACATAGCTCAGATTTGATCTCAATATTACTTTGATTAATGCATTCATGAGTTGAATGTAATCATTCATAAACATAATTGAGAAAAGTAATAATCCCAATAGTGAACTGAAACAAAAAAAACACAGTAAAGCGTTAAGCACACATAAGAACAAAGAGACACAAGATTTTGTTGAGTAGAAAACCCTCCTGGGGTATAAAAAACCACTCCCAAAATGCCTTCTAGGATTAATCTTTTTAATCAACTGTTCACAATGCCTTATAGGCTCATTTTTTAGCACCCACTCAAGGAGCACCAACTCCTCATTTAGAGATATCTATCTCAAGGAGCACCAACCCCTCAAATTATATTTCTGAACAATAATCATTTCTTAAAGGATCTCTCTGTTTTTAGTTAAGCTCATAACTCTATGTTTTCACGTCTACAAAATAACCTAAGGATTCAATAATTGAATCCTTAAAATACTACATAGAAAAGAATATTAAAATATATCTCTGGATCTTTGTTTTTCAGATTTTTAGTACAGAGTATTTCAATACATTTTTGATACAGCCAAAGAACAATATTCTAGAATTTCAACCAGAGAGTCTACACTGTTTTCAACACTGGTTTTTATATACATTTCAGGTATGTCTGTCATGAAGAAATCTTCAAAAAGTGTTTTTCATAAGAATCTAAAACTCTCTTGCTAATTTTAGAGTATGAAGCTGAATAATGATAATCTGTAGATAATGGTCAAAATAAAGAGTAACACCTGTATAGAGAGCTTTAATTTCTGCGCTGAATCAAGAGATTTCAAATTGTAACTAATATATTTTCATCAAAACCACGACTTCCCACCAACTGAGAACCATAACCTCCCAATTCTCAGAGAATATTTTTCCATGTAACCTTTTTGAGATTTGATGCCAACCAATGATGTCGGCCTGTAACTATACTTAGAAATTCACATGTTGGCCATAGTGACAGAGTTTGTTAATCGTTTGCTGAGACATCCAGATAGTCCTACCAAAGGCAATTAAATCATCATACATTCCCCTTTGTTATCACTTTCACCATGACCCATCAGAGTCGTGAAGACCTCTCATAGACCACATTATGTTTCACCAAAAGCCCTTTTATCTCTTATGTGTCTCTGTGACATTCTGCTGTCAGGGAGACGTTTCGTAGATGATTCTTTGTTTTACCAAAAGTCATCCTTTCATCCGGTGTCACTGAGAAAATCCATAATCAGGGAGACATCTCTTAGAGCATCCTATGTCTTACCAAAAGCCCACATGATCATTCTTGTTCGCCGAGACAACTCAATGCCTATGCCGACAAGGTCCATATGTATTCCATCGGTGAGACGCATAGGGTTTACTATGATATTATATCAATGCCACAACTCTTGCCGATGTGTTCTCATTGAACCTCTAGTCGGTGAGACATAACAATCTCCCTATGACCTCATACCAACGGTATAACTCCTACCGATAGGGATCACCCTCTGTCACCGAAACCATGGAGAAGTCCTGCCAAAAGTTTCCTAAATGTAAAATATTCCATTGGTGAGACCCACGGTGTTTGCTAAAACCACACTTCGAAGCCACATTAGTTTCACTGAGATGCCTTTTGATAGAAACTCCATGTGAAATGTTTGCGAGACCAAAAGTCACTCGCCAAGACCTCACTTCGATAGCCCTACCTCTTACTGATGTATCTTAGCGCCACCGGTCGGTGTGACAATGTACAATCGCTATGACTTCACATGGAAAGCAATACATCTAGCCGAAGTAAATCTTTAATGTGCTAGTCGGTCGATGTAACAAGTCAAACTCACCAAGACACAATGCCAATGAAGGATCACTTAAGCCGATGAACCACCTCATGTATAAGTCTGTGAGACCTGACTCATTTGGAAATACCTCTCCCTAGTGAAAAATACTCATGCCGATAGACCTTTCCACTATTGCCAAGACCACATGAATGTCATTCCAATAGATACCAAAAGGTGAATTTTTTCATCAAGGACAAACCAATCAGAACACAACTGAGAACCAACAAACTCCCCCTTTTTCCTTGATGGAAAAACACAAATGACTCTCCCCCTTTTTACCTCAATGACAAAGGATAGAAGAGATGAATGTGCAATTCCAAGAAACACAACTGAGAAGCCAACCAAAAGTATCATGAGAAACAGCTACAAAAAGAGTAACAGTGCGGCAACCAAGTGATGCAGGAGCATCCAGTGGTGTAAGGGCAATCGTGCATCACCCAAAAATAGTTAAATTTCAAGTTTCTCAATTTTTAGATGTTTTTATATTTTTGGATACCCTTTTCATCATAATGAAATTCCCCATTTACAGTTTTTAATTTTGGTTCCTGGGTTGAAAGATATTGCAGTTTTAGTTTCCCGATTTGCACCTGAAAATCTTCCGAGTTAGATTTGAGGCACTTAGAGCTCCCAAATCGGCCCCGAAACTTGTTGAAATTGGCATAGTGAATTTCAATCGCGTTCTTGACTTCAAGACCTTTCCAACAGTTCAAACGGTTCGCGAATCGAAGTCCTGGATCAAAAGTTATGACCCCGCGAAGTTGGCGCACTTTCTAGAAGATACAGTTGCAAATGCTCCTATGAAATTTGAACTTCATGTTGTAAATTTTTGGCGCCAAACCGCCTAAACTCAAATTGAATTTTGTTTTGGCTCCAAACTAATGAGGGGCTCTATTTATGGACTGGTTTCTAATTTTTGGGTAACTTTTTGGGGACAAACTCTCATATTGCGAAAGGGTGATTCTGTAGCTTTCTATAACTTGCATGTGTTGTAGAACTTGGGGATTTGAGATCCTCTACATGTAAGAAGTTCCATTTTCTGAATAATAAAATTATTCTCTTGTTTGTGGGTTATTTTCTAAGTCTCGGGCTGCGCCCTCATCAAGTGGTATCAGAGCGGGTTTTCTTGAGCGTGTGGACAGATCACCGATCGTGAGGCAGTTTGCACCAGGACCGTGGTTGTGGGTCGAGGTCAAGAAAGATGCCTCCAAGAGTGGTGTGTGGTAGGCATGGTGGTGCCAGATGTGGTCGAGGTGGCAGAAATGCTGGTGGAAGAGATGCGCTGGCAGCCCTCCAGAGACAGATTGATGCGTTACAAGAGCAGTTGAGAAGAGGATTAAACTTGAGGGAGGAAAGTGATGATGAAAGAGAGGAAGAAGGTTCAGATGTAGAAGAGGAAGAAGAAGCAATTGATCAAGACAAAATGCGGCTAATAAGGGCCATTTCAAAGATTGGGAAAAGACCCAAAATAGAAGTCCCGAGTTATTTTGGAAGTCTGAACCCAGAAGAGTTGATCGACTAGATCAATGAGCTAGAAGAATATTTTGAGTATGAAGAAATAGAGGACCCAGATTGGGTTAAGTTTGAGAAAATGAAGCTGAAGGGCCATGCCAGTATTTGGTGGAAAGAGGTCTAGTTGGAAAGAAATCGAAGAGGAAAAGGAAATATCACCAGATGGGATCGCATGGTAGAGAAACTGAAGAGGTAGTTCATACCAGTCGACTACGAGTTAGATCTGTTGAAGAAATTGCAAGGGTTGAAGCAAGGAAGCAAATCTGTGAAAGAATATACTGAAGATTTTCACAAGATAATCATTAGAACGAGTCACACAAAGGCCAATAAGGAGATTGTAGCCCGATATCTCAATGGGTTATGACCAAGCATTCAGGAGGAGTTAAGCCTAGTCAGAATGACCACCATTGAGGATGTGTATTAGTTTTCTCTAAAGGTGGAAGAGAAGCTGAACAAAAGATTTGATGGCAAGCAAAAAGGATGAGGCCAAACCGGAAGGGGCAATGGTTGGCCTTTAGGAAGTCGAAATGATGATGAAAAGAAAAGTGAAGATGTGGGTACCAGCTGAAGCCAAAGGAATGGAAACTTCTACCGCCCTCGTGATCAAAATAGTGGTGATCAAAGAGGTAGAGGACGAGGGAGATATGGACAAGGATCTGGAAGAGGTGCTTTCAAAGGAACGTGTTTTTAGTGTGGTGAAGAAGGGCATTGAGCCTATGAATGTCCACAACACCAAGGAAGGGTAGACAAAAGGCCAAAAGTTCATGGAAGGGTTGTGCATGCAGATGAGGAGGCCCAATCTGAACATTCAGATGATGATGAAAGGGGAGAAACCCTAGTGATTAGGAGAGCCCTAGTGACTAAGGAAAAGGAACCAGAATAGAGGAAGAATCTATTTCGCACAAGGTGCAAGTGTGAAGGAAAATGTTGTGATGTCATTATTGATGGTGGGAGGACTGATAATCTGGAGTCAGAGGAGATGGTCACAAAGTTGAAGATGAAGAGGAAA
>VDFB02090197.1:56467-106724 GCA_007258455.2 Sequoia sempervirens | reverse complement strand
GTCCCAACCAATTGGGCCCAAATTTAGCTCATAATTTTTCTTTTGTATTTACATTTTAGAGTTATTTGAAAGGAATAAATCCCCAGTCGTAAAATCTCTTGAAATGATACATCTATTAAATATGTCTCTTTCAAATATTTTTGATATGGTTAGGATTATGTTTGCACATTCAAACACAATATTCATCAACTATTTCAATTCCTTGCAACATTTTCTATCTATATGCAATATCATTGAAAGAATGCCACAAAATGACACCTACAATGAGGAGAATTCTAACTTGATAAGTATAGTGACTTTAGCACCATATACTTTAAATGAATAAGGATTGTGTGTAGTAGGGCTAAGAATGCTAGTGTAATGAACCCATACAATGGGTATAAGTTGTGTATTCCAGTTAATACCATAATTATCTACTATTTTTCTCAAGGTTTTCTCTGACCTATTTTATTTATAACTTATACTTGTCAATTACATTTGAAAGGAGATTACAACTATAAAATCACTTAGTATCAAAACTAAAAAATAATATATGATAGCAAAGGTTACAAATATGAAAATACATTCTACTTAATGGTATAAGGAAATCGTACAAATTAATAGAACTGTATACAAATTTCAAAATGGTAACAACATGTAAAACATTAGTTAGAAATGAACAAGAATAAAAGAAGAATGAGAGAAAGAATAGAAAACCACACAAGAGTGAAATTGATATGCCATAAGAAAAACTAGGAGAATCCCAAACTCCAAAGGATTGAAATAATGTATTAGGAGGGTGATCCCACAATACTGGTTTACAATTTCTGAGAGATGCCGAGTTTTGCTGAAATCACATATTTTAAAAAATATAACAATTTAAGCCTTGAAAAGTTCCATTTAAAGAATTCCAATTGAAGAGGGTTTGATTGAACCACCTTAGATCAAACCCCCTTGGATAGAATCCTGCTAGTCCTAAACCATACCTATAACAGAGTCTCCTTTACACCTATCAAAATGCTAATAAAAAACCACTTTTGATTTACCTTTTGGGGGATCAAATGAATTCATTTAAAATTTATTTTTGTAAATATGTAGTCCTAATTATAAGCTTCCCAAAAAGTATAATTTTAAATAAATTTAATTTAATTATTATATTTATTTTTTATTTCTTGTGAATGTAGGTTTTTCATCGAAAATCAAACTCTCTATTCTCCACACGTGGAAAAATATCAGATTATAAAAAAAAAATTAAAAAATATCAATGCACTAGATATTGAAGTTATTGATCCAACAAAAAATAAAATTGAATTTGAATACATACAAAAAAAGTCATGTTGTATACAGTTTGCCTATGTTTGAATTGTAATTAGTTTGACTTTGAAACTCGCTTAAGGAAAAAATATTCAATAAAACATTATGAAACTAAATTAAAGTGCTAGATATTGTAGTTACAAATCTAAATTAAAAAAAAAGAATTTTATCCTTCATGTGGAAAAAATTTATGTTGTATATGGTGAGCATCACTCCTTAAAAATGGTGTTTACTGAAAAAAGCTAGCTTTTGAAGGAGATGGAAAAAGAAGTGCAATTTGATTCCAAAATTTTTGAAAAAAATATATTTATAATCTATAGACAAAATGTCACAAATCACTGGTTTGCATCATCTTGAAATTCCTCACGGTTTAGCTGCTATAGGTGCCCGAAAGTGAAGATTTAGTTAGAAAAAATTAGTTCAATGTCAAGTTGGGCCAAAAATTGTAAACTGGTATTGTGGGATCACCCAGGAGTAACAATATTAGTTACAATACACTTCAATGTCAAAGATTCATTGAGCTAAACACTCTATAATTTGAAGAAATTACATATGGTAGTATAAAAATATAAAATAGGACATATGATCTGTTAGAGTAATAGGTTAATTTCTTAATTAATTAGTTAATCCTGATTAATTAATTAGGCCCCCTTTGCTTTATTCACTTAAGCTAAACTTAGGAATTTATTTTTACATTATTAAACTGGGTTAAATGTTGTCTCATTGCATAGGATTGTGGCACTTGTCATAGGATAATTTAATACTTGTACTGTAGAAAAAAGGCAACTTGCTTGATTTGGGGAATAATTCATGATAAATTGGACTTAAGGTGTTGTCAGGTGTTTTACACATCCACACTAGGTACTGGACCCTTTCAAATGCATTTAATGACATCTTGTAAAGGTGTTGTAAAGGACTTTCACACTTTTCTAGACTTAATGAAACCATTTCTCCCTAATTCAACATTATAAAATATGTTTAATGACATTATCACATCAATCTAGAAGGCTTGTGAATTAAACTTAATGTTAAACTAGTGTTGTAATGTGTCTTGCACATTCACATTGGTTCTTGTGCCTTCCTAGGCTATGTGGACCTCATTTTAGTGTTGTAAAGTGTATTTAATCACACTTTCACATTGAATTTTGTGTCCCAAGCCCTAATTGACCTTTAAATCATACACATCTTAATTTGAGTGAACCACATTGATTTTTCATGAGGTTTATCTCTCTCCTTTTAGGTGAAACATCCTAAGACTGCATGAGTAGCCTATAAGCCTCATGTCCAAAAATCTATGGTTCAATACTCTCTTAGGGTTTCTATCTCCTTTTCATAAGTATTGATCTCTCACTATAATTATTCATTTAGGTTATTTTTCATCAATACATTCTCTACAAGTGTTGAGCACTATTGTGCCTTTTATCTTCTCTTTTGTGATAGTTAATTTCTTGCAAGTAATTTTTGGTTACTATAGAGTTGATTTTGCAACTTCAACATGGTATCAGAGCTCCAAATTCGTAGATTTTTGTTTAAAATTTGAGGGATCCAACCTTGAGAAAAAAATTAGTGCATCCTAGAAAACCTAAAGATCAACTATCATTTAGAAAAAATAGAGCAAAAAAATTTTTAAGGCAATTTTTTTGAGGGCACATAAATCGAGGTGAAAATTTGTGTACAACTATATTGATTTGTACAGCTGTACACCATTGTACGTTGTATTTTGTATAGGCTACCATTAATGTATAGGCACCTGGCTTAAGAAAAATGTAGGGTATTTTACAAAAAAATCCAATGAAATTAATTGTGACGATGAGTTTTTTAAAAACTAATAAGGTTTTAATTTTTTACGTCAACATCAAGAGGGGAATATTCTCTATGTAGTGTAGAAATATTTATACCTTTACCATTTCACACTTGTTTGGGACCTCCATGTTAAATCATGGATTCTTTAAGCTTTATTTTATCCTATTTTGCATCCACAAGCCTTATTTAATGCATTTTTTTCAAGATAATCCTGACACTTATCAAATGAAAAATCATGATTTAATGATTTTGGGTTATGTGTCCTAGATTTAGTGATCTAGGATTCATATGCCACCTTGGGCGTATGGGTCCCACCTAAGTCTCGGGGCCTAATCTTGAATATTGCATTGTACTTAACTTTTCTTGAATTTTGTGTCCCAAGCCTAGGTTATTGGGACTCATACGCCCTAACTAGTGTATGAGCCCCACTTTATCTTGGACCTATTTTGAATTCAATTCTTGGCAGAGTTTTATTCTCCTAGATCTGATGTTAGCTTGTAGTGTTGTAATTTCAATTTTTTTGGCATAAACATGTATAAATACAAGATTATTTCATTCATTTTTACCCTAGCAAGTTTACAAGCCATCTAGAAATTCAAGTTATCATTAAAGTATTTTCAAAAAAGCATTAAAAAGATGATTATCAAGCATTTGGAGCAACATTCCACATTCAAGCATCATGTCAAAGTCTTCATGCATCACGTGTGTTTTTGAGCTAACATATGTGATGCAGGTTTCATGATTCAAGCAAGCATTCAAAGACATCATCTCATATCAAGAACAAGAGTCAAGATCCATATTCATGCTATCCATTTCACACAAGATTGTTGCCTCTAATTCAAGGGTTTGGTGAGTTACAACATTGCATACTGTTCATTCATCATTCCTTCATTCTATTTCATTTTATTTCAAGGTTTAATTACCAAAATGAGGTTTGACCAAGGAAAACCTTTATCCACTAAAAAATCAAAAAATTTCTCTCTCTACATGTGGGTATGTGCAGGATCATGATTTGCCAAAAAGTGGTAATATGATGGGTATGTGGCTGATGACTATTTTTTTACCTAAAATTGATGAAACGAAAAGGGTTTTTAAAGGAAATTCTCAACTTTCCACTGATATAAATTATTCTTTACTTTGAATTTAATAAGTAATTATTATTCATTTTCCATTCAAATTACGACTAAATTCTTGATTAATAGGCTGATTGAAAAACACCTATAGCTTTCAAATGGTATCACATTTTTTGAATCCAAAACATTCCTCACATTCTATGCTTTGCATACTATAGGATTAAAAAAATAAAAATTGAATTTCATGAAGTTTTGACCAAGTTAAGGTGGTCAGACATACAAATTTTTATATTTTTAAAAAAGTTGTAATAAAAAATTAATAATTAATTATTTACTTGGAAAAAAATTACAAAAAAATATGTATCACATCGGGGCATGAGTCATCTACTTATATCTAAAATCTTATAAAAAAATATTATCATTTTATTGTGGTTAGGCTGGTCAGACAGATACCTACTTCTTATTTTTTCCCTGAAATTTAAGTACCACTACATTGAAATTTCAAATTTTCACCAAATAGATTTTTTGTTTTTTAAAAAAACATACTAGTTTAGAAACTACATTCAATTTTCTACAGATTCTATTCTTACATATTTTTGAAATAATATAGATAACTTATTCAAATTTTTATGTCAAGTTGCCTAACTCTGTTTTTTTGAATTTTTTGCCACTTAAGGGCTTGTTTTTTCCATGATGATCTTGCACATACCCATGTGTGATTGCAGATCTAGGTGGTTTAGATCTTGAAGATCCTTTGGAGACAAAGTGGCAAGATTGAAGAAAGTTGTCATAATTATCAAGAAGTTGTCATCTTCGTGGAAAGTCACCTACAGGCCAGAATTCAAACTTTCAAACCTAGAGATCAAACAAGAGAGAAGCTACGAAAGATCACTAGAGGATACTAGAGTTTCAAAAAAACCCTAATATTGGGACTAAATCACCACCTTGGGCGTATGAGTCCCAGTATACCACTTTTCAACAATTTCCTATAGATCCTAGTTTATCAATTGCAGATTCCAAATTCTGCCCAAAAACCCTAGATTTGGACTACATTGTCCAGTATGGCGCATGATTCCTAGTGCACATCAACAATAGAATTTTAGGGTTTCAGACCTTGTTTTGACTACATCATTCTTCTAGGTACCTTTCTATTTCATTCTCTTTCATCAATCAAATTTCATGTTGTTAATTTTCTAGGTCATATAGCTACATTTGCATATTGCATTCATTTCCTTCTTTCTAAGAATTTTCTTAGTGGTGAACCCCCTATTTAATAACACCTAAGGAAACCATCCTAACCCTAGTCCATTCCTTAACCAAGTCAATTGGTTGAGGGATCATGGTTTCCTTTAATGAACTAAGAGTGAAATAATAGAACCCCTAATTGTTCCATCTCCCAAAAGGTGGAACCCATATTTCCTTATGTTCATTTTGGTGAATTTAACCTTTGGATACCTTATTTCTAATTTGGAGAGCATCATAGTCCTAGATATAGCTTACATTAACTTTTTATTAGATCTTGCATTAGTTAATTTGAATTTAGGGCTTCTAAATCTTGCATTAGTGAAAAGTGCATATAGGTTCCATTTTTGCATCTTAAATCATTCAACTTCACTAATTTTTTGTAATTGCAATTAGTCAAGACAACATACAAAATAGAAACCTTAAACACAACTCAGAATTTGCTTAATTTAGTGCAAAAACCCTAATTTGGGACTCATTCACCCCTCTAGGCAATTTAGTCCCTATACAGGCAGTTTTTCCTAATTTATGAGAATTCTATGTTGACTATTTTTTAGCATTTGACCCTTTTAAAAACCCTAACTGGGACTCATTCACCCCTTTGGACAATTTATTCTCGTATTAGACCCAAATTTGTAATTTACAGTGTTAAAAACTTCATTTTTGTGTTTTTGTTTACTACTGTTAGATATCTATTTCAATTTGCTAATATTTTGTTTCATTCATTTGATTTGATCTAGCTTAAATTAGATATCTTTCTTTATCATGTTAGCATGTTTCCTTTTAAGAGATGTGATTTTGATATGGTTAAGAATGAATTACTTAAGTACAACATCCCCTCTTGAGTTCAATTTAGAGTACAACTATGAGGTCATCAAGAAACATGTTAGTCATCCTTGCATGTTATCTTTCC
Organism: Sequoia sempervirens; assembly: GCA_007258455.2. Taxonomy (NCBI): domain Eukaryota; kingdom Viridiplantae; phylum Streptophyta; class Pinopsida; order Cupressales; family Cupressaceae; genus Sequoia; species Sequoia sempervirens. The sequence continues at coordinate 100,400 of VDFB02090197.1, read as the reverse complement.
TAGTTACAAAAAACATCTTAGAGAAAGAGAATCAAACCATTGACACAATCCTTAATATTACCTTACCTATTTCACACCCCATTATCTCTCCCATTTGTGAGGATGTTATGATACAAAAGGATACACACATAGATAATCATGAAAACCATAATTGTTCTTCTCCCGATACCTCTCCTATCGGTGACGAAGGTGTCTTGATGAAAGAAGATACAATCATTAACAATCATGAAAGTCTTGTTTGTCTCTCTCCTCCTCCCCCTTGGGAAGATATTATGAAACAAGAAGATGAAATGATTAATTTACCTAGTGTCCATTCATCTCCCAACACCTTCCCTACTTGTGAGAATGCTTTAGTGAAAGAGGATACAATCATGGACAATCATGAAAATTACATTTATGGGGAGGATATGTTGGTGTTAAGAGTTCCAATGATTAAGAGCTATGACAATCCTACCTCTCCTACTTGGGAAGATGTCATAGGACATGGGGATGTAATTATAGACAACCATGACAATCAAATTTGTCCTTCTCTCAATATCTCTTCTAGATACAAAGAACATAATTTGGTGTTAGAAGATACACTTATTGACAATCATGAGAATCTTGTTTCTCCCTTTCCTAATGCCCCTACCATTTGGGAAGACCTATTTGAATGAAAAATTCCAACCATTGGTACACGTGAAAATCATAGTTATTCTTCTCTTGATGCCTCCCTTATTTGTGATGAAGCTACTTTACAAAATCTAATCATGGAATGTGATGAACCTCTTGTTTGTTACTTTCCTAAAAGCTATCCTACTAGGGTAGATATTATGGCACAAGAGAATGAGATCTTAGAGAAAAAGGATGAAATTATGGACAATAATCAAATTTGGCCCTCTCATAATATCTCTCCTATTGCTGAAGAAGATATTGTGGTGTTAGAAGATCCAATCAATGAGAATCATGAGAATCTTAGGAAAAAAATTATTGAACAAGAGAATGCCATCATTGATAAGCAAGAAAATCTAACCATCGATAACTCCCTTACTCAAGTGATGAAGTTATTTTAGAAGAACCAACCTTTGAATGTCATGAAAATCTAATTTGTAGCTCTCCTAAAAGATCTCCTACTAGGGAAGGTATCATGGTGCAAGAAAATGACAACATTGACACATTTATTTCAAACAATAGTAATATGGCTTCCTTAGATGAAGATGATGAAGTGAAATTAGACTCCTCTTCACTAAGAGATCATGAAAATAAGGATAATTCTTTTGAGGTTATGCACATTGGATGTCCCTTGACACCAACCACACATGTAAAACCCGTACAAGAAAAAGAAAAAGAAAAGCATATTGAAGAAGCCACAAAGTTATTTGAAGATGCTTGAGAAACCTTTGATTTCATACCTACATTCATAGGAGATACAATATCATAATAAAAGAGTCTAAAAAGGGAAAACAAAAAGTAGTAATGTTAATACAAAATTTAAAAGCATCCACTTCAACCACTTTAGAAGAAAAGACAACATGTGTGACAAACTCTAATGAAGTTGATTATGAACAACTACTGAATCTGAAAGAAATGAAAAACCTTTATTGAAGAGGTTATGAATTTATGAAACAACTTGGGTATAGTGGAAAAGGATGTGGTACTAGAGAACAAGGTATTATTATTATTATTTTAAAAAATATATATAAAAACTTATTATTATATATAATATTATTAAATAAATTAAATTTTAAAAAGTAAAATTATACTTCAAATAAAATATTAAAAGTAAAAATAAGCTATATTAAAATTGTTAAAAATAAAATTCTAATTTTCATATTAAAATTACAAACTATTCAAAAATAAAAAGTAAATTTGATTTATTATTATTATTATTTTCAAAAATATATATAAAAACTTATTATTTATCTAAAAATCTAAGTTTAAAAGTTTAAAAGAAAAAGAAAAAACCTTGTTTTCTTGATTAAAGCACAACGTTCAATAAGGAACACCTACCGTGTAATTAATTTATAATCTTTTTAAAATAGAATATAATTGTTTTTTACTTTTAGAATGTTTTTAAAAGATTATTTTCTAATTGCAACACTAAATTTAAGATTTTTAATTTAATAGTATTAGTTATTAATTTTACATTCATTTTTATTAGTTCCTGCCATGGAACTATAGGCGACCCCTTGAACTTAACTAGTGATTAATTGGTTTGCTTGCAGCGAATCAAATTCTATTAGTTTCTTTCCTATACATTATAATTTAATTTTAATACATTATATTTTAATTTTTTTAAAGTTAAATGCACAATTTTTAACTTTTCAAATTCCAAAAATTATTTTTCCTCAATTTTATTGGCTCAAAAATTTTGAGCGATAAGAGCGATTTTCCCGGCTCCATTATCAGAGTTGCGATTATAGTGGAAGATGGAAAGAGAAGGTGGGAGATAGAAAGGGAAGGAGAAAAAGACAATTACTTTTAACTTCACTATTCTATTTACGTTTGCAATCTAAATTTAACTAACTCTAAATACTAATAAATTCCCCTATACTTTTACTTTTAACTTAATTATTCTATTTAATCACAATTACTTCTAACTTAACTATTCTATTTACATTTACAATCTAAATTTAACTAACTCTAAATGCTAATAAATTCTCCTATAATTTTACTTTTAACTTAACTATCATATTAAAGTTTGCAATCTAAATTTAACCAACTCTAAATGCTAATAAATTCCCCTATACTAATTTCTTAAATATTCTATGTAATTTAAATTATATAGGTGAATTATTCAAATTATTTTTGTAATTTAAATTATATAGGTTAATTATATAGGTTAATAAATTCAATTATGCTAAATTTTTTGAAGTTTTCTTTTTTAAATAAATGTATCTATACATTCAAACTATATTTTAAGATTAATTTTTGGTAATATTAATTTTCATTTGCCTTTGATAAATTAAAATATATTTCTTGAAATCTATTTTTGTAATATAAAATCAATTTGATAAATTGAACAAAACTAATTTTCTTTAAATAAAATAAAATATAAAAATAATTAATTTATAGATAGTTTTAATATAATTACTTTTAAAATAATTTGAATATTTTAAAAATTAAATTATATAATTTTTGCTAATACTAAATTAGATGCTAAATTAGTTTGATTTATTTAATTTAAAAATTAAATTTACTAAATCTATTTACTTTGTTAATAAATGTCAAATTCCTTTATAAAATAATTTTTTAACTAAAATCTATGTCTAAATAAATCATTCAATTTTAAAAAAATTATATAACTAGAAACAAGTACTTTGCATTTTTAATTTTATTTCATACTTATGGGTGTGCGCGTGCAATTGAGGTACGAATTTTGTGGGTAAAAGATGTTGGAATTATGAAGCCCAATCGATTCATCTATCTAACCATGTTTTATTCTTTGATGTTTCATTTCTTTCTTTTGTCCTCTCATATTTTGATGTTTCATTTCTTTCTTTTGTCCTCTCATATTCTTGATTGTAACAAACTTCAAGATGCTCTCTTTGGAGTTGGGTAGTTGAAATGTAAAAAGGACAGTAGTGCTGAGTTGGTGATATTGTATTTTATCTGAATTAATAGAGTTCCCTTGCTTTAAAAGTGGATTTAGTTTGCATTTTCCATGAGTACATTTTGCAAATTTATTACCATTCTAAACATTTGTATTGGTCATATGCTCTTTTTTCCCCTGAGTACATTTTGCAAATTTATTACCATTCTAAACATTTGTATTGGTCATATGCTCTTTTTCCCCCTTTAGTGCTTTTGAAGTGTCTTAGTGTATTGTTCTATTTTGAATAATAGTCAAAATTGCAGAGCAAGGATACCATGGGTGTAATGTAATTTTACATATTTTAAAGGTATTGTCAAGTTCTTTTTTGTCGTGCAAAATTTGTTTAATTTTTGTTTGTATCTTATCAATAATTGAAAGATCTTCTAATTATCTTTTATGAAATCCAAGTCTGTTTGATAGATATTCTTATTGTAAATAATGAAATCTACTATTGTTAGCACCCAATTTTTAGAACACAACAAAAAAAATTAACAAGTATAACAATAATTTTAATTATTTGTGAATAAAATAAATATAATATAAATTAAAGTAAATTATATCAATATAATATATAGAACTATAATATATAATAATAAAATATCATAGAATTTAATTTCTTAAAATAATTAATAATAATAATAAGTTGATGGAGGAGCATCTAGTTCAAGGGTGTGTTTTGTGTTTGCAAAACATTCCATGATTTTGTTGTGCCAACATAAAATTTGGAAGCTAAAAGTTATTTAATTGTCAATGTAAATGGTGTTACTATGAAATTATAAATTTTATATTTTGAAGAGAATTGGTGAGTCATGGGGATTAGTTGTAATTTTTTTTGTTTGTCAATAAATAAATTATTATTAATAATGATATAAGATAATAATATGGTTTTATAATATAATATAGCTAGTTTTAAATCTATTATATTTGATTATATATTATATTAATTTATTAAATTCATATGTAATATATTAATTTTAACATGGCATTATAATAATATATACTGTATAATATGTAACGTATATAATCTAATATATATATTTTTAATTTATAAGAAAGAAAATATCATATAAAAAAATCAATGATTGCACTATTTTTTTAAGATATTTTCCACAACAATGTTAATTTCATTATATTTAATTTTTCTTAAAGTAAAATGTTTGATTTTTTACTTTTTTAAGTTTTTAATTTTTTCCCCTCATCCCATTATTCCAAAGAAAATCAATTAAGTAGGGTTAAGGAGGGTTTGTAGGTGAACTTCATTCAACTAATGAAAATGATACACTAGTTAAAATATTTGTTTTCTTTAATACATAAATTTGCACAATGTATTAATACATAGATTTGTGTAATGTATTAATACATAAATTTGCATAATGTATTAGCACATTTTCATATAGATAAAATTTATGATATACCTTAAGTATTTTAGTTAAGTTGATTTCCATATAATTGCAAGGGTGTGCAATAGTAATGCTAAAAATTGTTTATTAAGGTGAGTGTTATAATTAATATTATATAAATATAATCAAAATAATCTAATTTGAAAATATTAATAATTAATAATTAGGTTTAGAATTAAGTTTATTAGAATTATAATTATATAGATTAATTTACAATTATAATAATATTATTTTTTAATTTAATTATGATTAGGTATATAGTTCACTAAAATACAATTAAATATTTTAGTAATTTAGAATTAAAATTAAAATTAAAATTATATAATTATTTAACTTTAGAATTAGAATATTTAAATATAATTCTAATTTATTAATTATTATTTTAAAATATTAAAACAATTATAAAAATAATTATAGATGTTTTAATCAGTTATATTATAACCATATCTTATTTAGTAATTATTTTAAATGTTTAATTAAATAATTAGTGGTGAAAATTTTTATAATCAAATAATTAATTACAACATTAGTTTTATAAATTAATTAAATTATAATTCTAGAGCCCTAATTATTATTAATAATTATAATTCTAAAATCATTATAATTATGATTAGGTTTAGAAATAGGGTTAACTAGCTTAATGGTTAGGATTATAGATATGATTAGAGTTAGGGTTAGGATTATTGTTAGAATTAGGATTAAAAATAGGGTTAAGATAGAATTAGAATTAGATTTCAAATTAATGTTAGAATAAGGGTAATAAAAAAGTAAATAATGTTTCCCTTAATCACACTTCAAAAATTTATCTTTATGTTAGGGTTAAAATTAGAGTTTGGTTTATAATTAAAATTAGGATTAGAATTAAGGTTATAATTATGGTTAAGATTAAACTTAGGCTAAGGCTTACAATTAGGAAGGGTTAGCATTAGAATTAGGGTTTCAATTATGTTTACAATAGAAGTAGGGTTAGGGTTAGAATTAGAATGACAACTATGATTAGGGTTACAATAAAAGTTATAATTAGGATTAGAATTAAAATTATAATTACAATTATAGTTAAGGTCAGGGTTAAAAGTGAGGGTTATAATTTATTTATATGTGTTAATGGAAACTTTAGTTTGGCCGACCTTCCTTGTATAATTCTTCCTTAGCCGACCATCATTGTAATTTAATTATTATTATTTGTATTTATTTCTTGATGGTCAATCTAGTCATTTGTAAAGGTGCGACCTATCTAGCATTGTATATATAGGTCACTTTCCTTCATTCAAGTATCAAGAAAAAGTTTGATCTCCTTCTCCATTTAGTGCGAGTTCTTCAAGAAGAGTAGTGTGAATTCATATAGGAGCAGATTGTGTGTCTATTCAAGTGTAAATTGAAGGGCAGATTATTAGTGTGTGTTACAGCCATTGTTGGCGATGTTTATTGGCCTTGTGTGTGGCCTCATTGTAAAGATACTTGTTGACATTGTTCATATATATAAGAGATATATTTGTTCATGGGTTTTTCTCCCTCAAGAGGAGGTTTTCCCAGGGTATCTGTTGTGTTATTGTGTCTAATTTGAATTAATTTTATGTGCATTAAATCTGATCATAAAACTAACACTTCGTTGCTCTGCATCAACTTTACGTGAGAAATTGGGCCTTAGAATTTTCTTAAATGTTCCATTTTCTCTATTTCTCATAACTAATGATTGTATACCTTATCCAAATTGGTTGTCTGACTGCACTTCATATTCTGTAAGTTCATTATAGACACAATAGATTGAATATTGTAAATAACAACATTAGTCATTATTACAGGGATCTCTACTTTTATTTATTTTTACCTCTTGGAATTTTTGCTTAAGTTTGGTTTTTGTTGATATAAGAAAAATAAATAAGGAGAGTCTGAAAATATGGAGCTAGCTTGATTCTACCCTCATTCATCTACCCCTTAGATAAACTGATTTATAATCTCATTGCATGATTTGTCTCTCATATATGCCATTTATTGAAACTTTAAACTTAGTTTCAAGTTTCTTTAATATTTTGGTTAAATATAAGGTTAGAGTATCAGTTTATCATCCTTCCAATAAATTGGAGGAACATAAATCTAGTTTTTCAGCCAAACCCAATAGCTTGATTTGGACACTACTTGTTCAATAGCTTGATTTGGACACTACTTGTCTATTGGTCCTATCATTAATGTATACCAAAATATAAAAATTGAAAATTCCTTCAATAGTTAGTATAAACCTACTATTTAAAACAAAACTCTTGCTATAAAACTATCTAGGGATTCCATATTTAAAATTCCTCTCATCCAAGCTTGATTGAACTGAGTGATGGTAATAGTATTCTCATAGACAAGTGTTTGGTCTTGGTATCCATGACACTAGGGGGAATGGGGATGGGAAGTTGGCTGGAATTAAGAACAACAAGGATCGTAGAATCTTTAACCAAACCAAGAGAATCCACATGTTATAACTAAAATGAGGACTTTGTTTATGGCCTTGACTTGGCCTTTCTATTGTTTTAGATGGCCCTTACTTGAGCTCACTTTGTCACATACTTTAGTGGCAAAGACAATGTATTTACACTGATGTGTCTGGCTAAAATTTAATGGGAAAATGAAGTTCAATCCTCATATTTCAAATATTTCTTGTGGTTGGGATGGCCAAAGGGGCATAAATTCTTGTTTTAATGGTTTTCCAATTCAATATTTCATTACCTATTCTTTGGCATCAAGGCCACCATAGACTTTTCAAGAGTACATTGCACATTGCGGCATGAACTTGAAGTTCCAATGGCCTCCAATAAGATTCTCATGTGCCTATTGAAGTACATTCCCAATCTCTTACCGCACCACACATTTTAATACTTGGTTGGGCCCCAACTTGAACAACAATTCATTGACCAGCTGGAATGCCTTGCTTTCCCATGCTAACCTTTACTGGTTTCTTGCTTGTAATTCATGTATATTATATGAGGTTTGATTAATATTTGAAAGAAAATAGAAATTAGTTCATTAATTAGAAAGAGGCAGCAATAAATATTGATAGAGGGAATCCATTCATATTTGTGCTCATCAAAAACTTGTTGAGTTTTGCTTGCAAAAACTTGGGATGAAAAAATTCTCACAAGTAGTTAAATTGTGTTACAATAATGTCTAATGAGATGGTAGAAGATTTGGGTTTGAAAAGGATAACACACCCAAATCCTTATAAGTTATCTCAACTTCAAAATGGTCAACAAATATTGATAAATAAACAATGCTTAGTTGATTTTTAGATTGCTTGGTATAAGGACAAAATTTATCTAGCAAAATACATATCTATAAATTTATAAGTATAGATGTTTAGTCTATAAATAAATACACATTGATAAAGGGTGGACTACATTATTTCTTCTTAAAAAAGTTTTTGACATATTAGAATATGGGCCATATTCTATTGAATAGCTCTAAAATTTGAAACATAGTAGACTATCTTTATTTAAGTATTATTTTAAAGTTTTAAACCATGTTTCCAAAAAAAATTATGTAGACTAGATAGCTACTCAAAATAGAAAGAATTTTCTATGTAGATTTACTCATGAAGTAGATATTCTTGTTGTTGCAACAGGTGTGCCAAATTTGGTTCATGGTCATTAGCTAAAACCTGGTGTAGTACTAGTTGATCTTGGCTTAAATGCAGTAGAGGTATGACACCTTTTAACTTGCTTTTTCAAAAAAAGTTTGTAAGTAAAAGATGGTTAATATATATAGCAAACTAAAACTATTGCTTCCACTTTTGCATGATCCTAGTGCTAAAAGAGAATACAAAAATTAGTCAGTCATGTTTCCTATGAAGAGGCTTCAAGAATAGCTTCAACAATTAATCGTCTACCATGTGGTCTTGGTCCAATAACTATTGTAACACTTTTTTCCACTACTCTACAATCATCAAAATGGGCATATGGGTTCAATTGATATTTTTGGTGTTAGATTTAGGCCTTTTGCAATACACGTCACATTATAAGTTTTATTAGGCTTATAAATAAGTTATCTAAATTAATGAATGGAATAAAAAGATCATTTTCTATCATAAGGCATTTTTTAGAGACATTAGGAACCTATAAGAGACATTAGGAACCTATAAGAGGACTTGGAACTATATGCTTTCATTTTCATTTGTGCAGAAAACTGTAACATTTAAGCAAGTTGGTTATACATGACTCTACGTACAATGAAAGTTCTAAAGATCTCCGCTTTTTGAAAGAGGATGTTTTTATCATATATGCTATATGGTTAAGGAAATCTTTGAACTCATAAATATTTACATAATGCTAGCAACATGTAAATTGTGCTTTCTTCATGCCTAAAAGCACAACGAGAGCATGAGAATTTTGAAGTGAGCAAAATTCTTTTGTTATAAGAGTCATTTTCTAATGGAAGACAAAGTTGACTCTATCAATGATCAAATTCCTAAATTTAGGTGACAACTGCTTTATCTTGACCAATTGTTCCTAAAACACAATAAACTCAACAAATAAAACAAAACTATTCTAAAACTTTCTAGCAGGAACTTCGCTGCTCTGTAGCTTTTGTTTAATATGTAGAGAGCAGATTTTCATTTTTTTCAAGATACATCTCTCTTGTGACTTGGTCATTGTTGAATATGTATCTCTAATGATATGCACTTTGGATTTATATTGTTTGTATATTTAGTTATTATCTTTAAATTTATTTGTTTGATAAAATTTCAAAATTTAATCTTTTGGAGAAGATTTTATCCTTTTACAAACTAGCATACATATATTAAATATTAATATATGTAAAATATGCCAGAGTTACCCTGTTGAGGCATCTATTTTCATCATTTTTTCTCTAATCAAAACTCTAATCATAACCCTAATTGAATGCTATTTTAAATTGTAACCATTTTTTTTGCTTTAGATTATCCCTTCATATTTATCTTCCCAAAAATAATATTAAAATATATTTAGAATAATATTTAAGTTTTATTGAAAATATACTGTTTTTTAAATTCATTTTAGAAAGTTAACAATAATAACTGGGTTTTGTTTTCTCAAAAGATAAGAAGATAAGATTTAAGAGTGGATATGGATTTGCATGTCATTTGAACATCAATTTCTAATTGAAGAGTTTTTCCTCACACATTGCTTTTTGGTGGATGTCATTATAATACCAGCGTAATTAGCAAAAAAGAATCTTTCATAATTATGATGCATAAATAAATAAATATATATATTTATAATTTTAAAAAATCATGAATTAAATATTTTTTTCACAATTTATATCTTTCTACGCGTCAAATGAAAGACACTAAAATGACCAGCCGTCAAATTCCAAGCCTGCTTCCATCTTCGTTTGTATTGTTCCCCTAAAAGGAAATGCCTATTTTTAAGTACATTTTGTTTAATTAGCAATTACGAGAACAACGGAACCTAAATAAGGTAATATTTTTTCTGCCCGTTATTAGATAAGATCGCTTTCTTTCAACATTATAGGCACATTTGTGAATTTGTGAACTCACTAAGAATTTCCCTGTTTTGCTGTAAGTAATTTGCACTTACTCTTTGCTCTTTTCTGTGAGGATCTGAAACAGGTAATTACTTTGTTGAGGATGAAGCAACTTACTCCAACTTCTTCTTATTCTTGGTGGAGAGATAGCCGCAGCTCTCCAACACAATCTGCATGGCTTCATAATATTCTAGGAGGTACTTTCATACACTTCTTTTTCACTGATTCGTCTATCCTATTTTTCATTTTTGCAATTTGAACTAGTGCTTCAAGATATGGCATTCTATGGTTTATTGATGGCAGAGTTTGAAGAGAAGACTCAGGCCATGTTGAGACTTGTAGAAGCAGAAGCTGATTCGTTTGCTCAACGAGCTGAATTTTTCTACCATAAGAGGCCGCAACTCATTAGCATGATTGAAGAGCAATACAGGGCGTACCGATCATTGGCAGAACAGTATGACCATCTCAAGTTTGGATTTAGACAGCATGTTCGTGAATCTGTTCAAGTTAACTATGGACTATCTTGCAAAGCTCCCCTGGAAAGTCCATTTAGAAAGCAAATTTCAGGGAGTATGAACCCCCGTCAGGGTTTCAAGGAATTTCATACAACGGAAGAAAAGTATGGATCCAAATCAGAGGAGGTATCAGAAGTAGAGTGTCCAGAATCAGGGGATTGCAACGAGATTGGAGTAACGCATTCTGACAAGAGATCTGTAAATATGACACCTTCTAAACCAGATTCTGATTCTGTGGAGGCTAGCTATGTTGTCGATGCTTCAGAGACTGAAAATGTCGGAAGCATAATAAGTGAAATGGAAGTCAAAATGGAGAAAGAGACTTCGCTTCTTCGAAAACAGTTGACAGAAGACAAAATTCAGGCTAAGCAATTGGAGATGGAAAGTAATAAATTGAAGGAAGAGAAAGCCTCCTGGAATGAAAAGATGTCTTTGGTTGTGCAGGAGAGGAGCTTTTTGCAGGAGGAGTTGAAAATCAGCAAAGCAGAGAACACAAAACTCAGAAATGAAAGCAATGATTTGCACAAGGAATTACAGTTCATCAGAGATGAGAACACGAAGCTGTGGTATGAAAATGAGAACAATGTACAGCAACTGAAAGTTCTTACAAAAAAGGTCAGCAACCTGCAAAAGGGGAACAAAAGCTATAAAAGCACCAATTTGAGGGATGAAATTAAGGCTAATAAAGAGAATGTCTGTAATTTGACAGAGGAGAATAGAAAGCTCTGTGCACAAAAGGATGTTGAAGTCAGATTGGAAAAGAATGAAAAAATAGTATTCGAACAGAGCCTGAGAGTAGGGGATTTGCAAAAGGAGGTCCATCAGTTACTTGAGGAAAACAGGAAACATGAGATTGAAGTTTTGGAACGAGATGAGCAAAAAAGAGAAGCAATAAGGCAGCTCTGTTTTACTATAGATACGTTGATGGATAAAAACAAGAGGTTGCATAATGTTCTCCAAAAATTACAAGGAGAAGGGGGAAGCAAGCCTAATCAAATTGGAAATAGCCCCTCACAAATTTCATGGTGGAAGACATTCCTGAATGCTGGATGCTGGATATAGACCTTCAGCTACTTGAAAACACCCATTTTGCATTGCATTCCTCCATGGTGGATTAGGCAGTTCCCTCAAGTTTTTGAATTTTTGTTTTTTTTCTAGTGTTGTATATATATTAATTACTTTATTAAATTCAGCTGATATAGAATGTAGATTTTTGTTTTTCTTTTACAGATATTGTGCTGCCATTCTAAATTAGGCATTAATGATCAACCATTATTTTTAAAAATTTCTATTTCTCTTTGTTCATTATTTATAGTATATTAAAAAGATTCTAAAACCTCTATATTGCATAAATAGTATTAGGAATACTGGACGAAATAAATAGTATATGTTGTTTTAACGCTGCAGTGTAGTAACAGCATGAATTGTCAATCCATCAGCCGAACATTGATTCTTATATTTTTAATAGTAGTATGTTTACTATAAAATTGCCTTCAGACAATCTTGACAATCTGGTTTCAAAGCTTAAACACAAATTTCTTAGTGGTAATGGCCTTGCGTTGTACATTAAGTTAAGCATTTGGTATTAAGTTCAAGTCCCACCCATTACACTCTAAAAATTAGTTCATTATCTTAAAAAAAATACTATGCATGTCGGCAGAGATTGGTTAGATGTGTGGAGCCAAATATAATTAAAAGTACTTTAATTAGTTGTTTTTGTTTTAGAGTAAATTAAAATATCAATATGTAATTTTTTTATTAATTTTTAAAAATATTGATGTTTTTTACAATGATTAAAAAGAGTTAGGAGTGATGATCTATGATTTTTATTTTCTTTCTTTAAATTTTAATTCTTGTTCTTCATTTAAATCTTAATTCTTGTTTGTTGAATGAAATTTTCATGAGAAAAATAATTACACAATTTAATTCATAAAAAATATCTACAATATCATAGACTATAGAAATTAAGTCATGCAATATGTTTTAAAATATGTGCAGTTTAAATGTCTTCACACTTTAGTTGCCTTATAATGATTGAGTGGAGGGAAACTTCTAGGTCCAAGATTTTAAATTTGAATTTGAAAGAACAAGATTATTTTCATAAAACATTTAATTGATGTAGGTTATTTGTGTAAATTATGGATTTGACCTTGGACGAGGAATTGATAAAGTGAGGATTGGGTTTGGAACCTAGTAGTGAGTGTAAATGGCATCAAGCTAGGTTCATGGTATTTTCCAACTTTTATGTGAAATACATTGTTTTATACACTAGTCATTACATTAGGGACTATAAGTGGGTTAGAACAAGTCTACAATGAAAAGGAAAAGTGCAAGGTATACAATTTTTACCATTACATTTTGTTCCCACTTGGAATTATATGTGAATTGTCATGAGAATGTATGCCAAAGTAATATCAAATAATGATTATGAAAGTAATTTTACACATAGCTTATCATAAAAATGATACAAATAAAAAATGTCACTTCTTAGTATGTTTTACCCTAGAATGAGTGCTCCATTTAAAGACTTGCAAGCACAAAAATATTTAAGGTAGACTTGTGACCTTTAAGATAGACTAGTTCAAAAATGTGATGACTAACTTTAACTAAGTGTATGGAAAATGATTCATTTCACACACAAAGTAGCTAAGTTAAGGGATTGGTTTGATAATTGTCTAAGTCTAAAGTGTTTGATGTGTCCAAAAGTTTCTAAAGTTGTTTGTGAAGTGGAATGTCAAATATGATGAAGGCGGATGTAATGTTTTGACCCAAAATATGTTAACCTAAAAGTGACCTTTGTTTTACAAGACCAAGATGGTGAGAAACATGCTTTATCTCTAAAGTGATAAAACCTTAAGAACTCAATGATTTTGATAATAGAACTTGGAATCAATGTTTGCAATACTTTCCTTGTCTCACTTTCTTTGTTTTTGGGAGTAGAACTTGGACTCAATGTTTGCAATACTTTCCTTGTCTCAACCATAAGACTAATGTGTGGTGTGTTCATTTGGTTTTAATCTTTGATTTAGTGAGATTGCTTCATTACCACATCAAGAAAGTCCTAATTAATTTCAAACTAAAATGTATATGTCTAAGCATCCTTCATTCCACAAAGTCCATTATGTGAAAATCAATAAGCTAAGGCCATATTTCCCTATATTAACTTTGGAAAGTGTGAATAAAGATATAAGTCCAAATATTTAGAAGCCTCTAAAGGTAGAATCCCTAGGGACAAGCAACAATATAGGACTTTTCAAAGGTATTCACACTTATCCCAAAGGGTTTGAAATTTGATGAACATGTTGATGTGTGTTTAAGTTTTTTTGAAACCAAGCAATGTGTCAAACTGACTCACAAGCAATAACGATCCTAGCTCAAGTGGGTACATTCTTCTTGGTGGGCTTACCTCATGCCTTGAAGGGATGATTTTACATGCAAATTATGGAGCAAACAAAAGTGAAAGAGTACATTCTCTTTAAGCCTTTATTCCTTAACTCATAAATCAGACTTGGTAAGTAACTTCTTTGAAGTAAATTTCAATGCACCACTTTAAAGAATGCTCTAGAAATAGACTTGGTTGGCTACTACATAAAGGTTTTTAGTGACAAAAAACTAAGAACACCTTACGTACACTACCATCTTCCTACCACTTAAGGCATTAAACCATTCCCTTTTGCTTTCAGAGATGGATTAGGTACAATATGTTTTCGCCTAGGATTGAAGCTACTTTCATTATAATTTCACAACCTTTATTTAAAGCCCTCCAGTAAATGTGCTTGCAAGAATTTCTAGGAGTTCTCCATTGTGGGATGTGTCTCCTAGAAGGTTCTCTCTTAATTTAAAAAAAAATGCTATTTCTCTTCACCAAATATTGCACGAAGCATAAGGGCAGAGGATATGTAGCAAGTTCTTAGGGTGACTCAAAACAAGAAAGTACACTTGAGTGTTTCTCTTCACCCAAGATCACATGAAGCACAAGGGGAGTGGATACACACTACAAGTGTATACAAGCAAAGCAAGCACATCAAACACTCATTCATTTTAACCCAATTTAGCAAAATTACTTCATTTTAAGCACTAATGGAGGTCTTTGTTTGTTTTGTCCAATTTTAACCAATGTTGTAAAATGAGGTTGTATGGGTTCAATTTTAACCAACTTTGAAAATACTTAAAGTAATTGTGAATTTTAAGCCCAATGGAAATTTAGTGGTCCTAAAACATAAAGCAAAGCAACATATGATGGGTTATAATTGTCCTCTAAGTGTAAAAAACACTTTTACAATGTATGGTCAAACGATAGTATGCTCCTTTACTTCAAGTTCCAAATCTGCAAAACCAATTAGCCTCACAAAATAAAACCATATGTTAGTAAAATATCAGAGTATATGAAACTAAAATTTTTAAAACACACATGAAAATTGACTTTGCCTTTTACCAGTAAAAAGTGTTGCTGAAATCAAATGTGTCGTTGAAGTTGTCAAATGCATTGCTGAAGCTGAAGTGCATCACTCTGGTGAAATTTGGATGCGTCACTCTGCCCAAAAATGGTGACATCAATAGTGTTGCTATATTGAACATTTCACCATATTAAAAATCATGATATTAATCAAAAAGTTGAGTGCATCACTATATTTAATAGGCATCACCATTTTAATAAATGTCACTATATTTCAATCAAATGCATTGCTATATGATGACGCGTCTTAGTAGCATTGTTGTAGCCATCAAAAGCATTGCCATTTCTCTGGAACCTGCAACTCACAGAAACTTAAGAGAAATTCATCAAATAAAGTTAGTAGAACCTTCCTTTTAGTACCAAAATGTGATTGTAATCATAGTAATAACTAAATACACCATATCCATGTGGATTTAAGCCATATTTAACTCCCAAAGCTACAATCCCAATGAGATGTTTGAAAGCTTCAAAAACCAAGAAACCATTAAACTAAGCATGAAATAAACATGAAAGCATAAAAGAAACCTAATCTAGAACTCCAAACCTTATGCCATTGGGGGAGTGGTGTCATATTGATATGGAATAACGACCCTTTCCCAATCCTTTGGATAAAATGAGCATCTAATCAAACTCCGTTGTTGAAAAATAAGCTAAAATTGATGAAACTATGCTATGGGTGGATGAAAAAGATGAAAAAGATTGATAATGGATGCACTTGGATGAATAAAGATAGTATTCAAATGAGCAACATAAGTTTTCTTTGATGGAAGTGGATCCATTTCTCTCAAAATGTGAGGCATTTATAGGAGAGAAAATAAAGAATCAAGGGTCAAGATGAAAAGGATTCATCAATGGTCAAGATGGAATCAAGGGTGAAGACATGGATCAAGGATTCTCATCAATGGATGAGAATCAAAGATCACATGGATCAAAGAAATCATCAAGGGCTCACAATGATTCAAACAAACATACTTTCAAATTTGTAAGAAAGTTTGTTACAAAGTTGGTTAGGAAGGAATATTCCATTTTTGGAGCCAAATAGAAGAATATTCCTTTGGAATATTCCCTATGCAGTTGGATGGGTGAGGAAAATTAGTAATTAGTTAATTAAAACAAAGTTGAGGAATATGAGTATTATCATTAAATAATTAGTTTATTTAATGAAAATGGGATGCAAATGACATTCAATTCAATAATTTAGGATTATTCAATTAAATGAGAGGACTTATGGTGCTTAAATTGAATAATTTGTATTATTCAATTAAACAGGAAGAGAGGTGAATGTGAAAAAGGGCTGAATTAACCTAATATCATTAATTAGATTAATAGATGAAAATGCTGCATTTAATTAAATAACTAGGCTTATTTAATCAAACAGGCAAAAATAAGATGAATTTTAGGACAAAACGATGTTAGTGACCAGATTCAAGTGTGTAATATCATTGAGGACAATTTTAAGTGTCTACACCTTGTACTCAATATCATTTGGGTCAACTAAATACAATCGTATGCATTGTTCATTGTGATTATCTTTTATCTCCTAGATTCTCCTATTTCTAATAACCTTTAGGTTAGGGGCACCCTGACCCTTGACCACATGTTTTTTTCCCAAATTTCTTAAGATGTCAAGGATTTAATTTATTTTCCCAATTTGACCCTAAAATGAATAATTATTTTAATATAATTAATGTTATAGGTAAAATAGGGTATCCATATAATGTGAAATTGCCAAGGGTAACAATTGTATGATGCTACATCTATAGGAAAAATAAGAGGAATAGTGATAAGATTCTCTTGGGCAATGTTTGAAGCATATTGTCCATAGATTTATAAAGCTTAGTGAACTCCCTACAATTAAGGATATTATTTATTTTATGTTTAAATATTATGTACATGAGTAGGAGTTGTGAGAACATCAAGTTTTTAAAATAATTTTACTTTTTAGAAAGTTGGCCTCAAAGTGGTGCTACATATGTATTTAGTAGACACTTCCAATTAGAAAAGTTGTGGCCTAAATTTATTAGCTAGAATGAACCTAGCTAGACCATATGGTTGACCATAATTGATTTTAAGTTGAAAATACATAAATTCATTTATGCTAATAACTTGGTCTAAAAAGTGAAACAACCTTGAACTTTCACCCAAAAGTTTAACTCATAAGGCAAGATAAGGTTGGCTTGGTTTGGGTAAAAGATCTAGTCAATAAAAATAATCACCAAAATTTAGAAATAAGAATAAATCAACAAAGAAAAATAACACAAGTATGGATCAAATCTAAAATGTGATGTAATTAGATATAACATGCAAACATGAAAACCTTAATTATACCCATTAATTTTTTCAGGTTCAGGAAGATGAAAAGGAAAATTAGACTGCTAATTGTTTAATCAACCTAGATTAATTATCTTAAGAGGAATAGATCTAAATAGAATAATATGACAATTGAAACTTAACAAGGTCAAATGCAAATTGTGTTGAAAGAGTGAAGAAGGAACCCCTTAATGTGTTGGCATTGATGTCAACATTGGTTGTTGATATTTTCACTAATCCGGTGAACAAAATGAAGATACCTTAATCCAATATTTTGATCTGAATTTGCTCATATGATAAAATCTTCTTATGCGGTGATAATACATTTTTCTTGACCATTATGTGCATCTATGACAAAGATTTCAGTTGTTTTGGATATACAGTCTGAAAGATACAAGTAACAGTAGTTCGACATACAATTTTGGCTATGAACAGTGCATATGGGTATGTGTAATCTGGTCCACATTCCTTTGGTGATAGGAATTAGTCTTGGAAATTTTGGGCTATTTTTTGCAGGTGTCAGTACATTATATATTTCAGATGGTGCATGATTATGTGATCAAATTGATTATTGGTGTTGATCAGTTGGCTTATTTTGTCATTAGGTTTAATTCTTGGCTAACCTAATGCTTGATATATGTTGTGGCAATCAAATATGTATTACAGATGTTAGTGAGATCTATTTTAGGTCCATGCCAACCTAAATTAAGTGTTGCATGTTTGGTTTAAGCGTGAAGGTGTTTTTGATTCAAGTGTGGAGCCGCAATATAATTTTGATTTAATATAGGGCTACATCTAATTAGGTTGACCTAATTGATGTATACATATGTATTGGGTATATATGTAAGATATTTTTGAGATTTTAGGGGTAAGATGACATGTGATATGATGCGTGTATGAGAATTTTATATGTACATGATTAGAATTATTGTAGATATGTTGTGATTATTAAGTGACTGTAAAGCAGAGCATTATTTTGTATCCTGTATCAAATAAATTGTATAAAATCTATATATTGAGCTTCAAAGGAACTAAATCCAACACAAGGAAGGTGAATTTTGTATCAGTTCACATCCTAGCTATGTGACCATTCTATTTTCTGGCTACTCTTCTTTTTGTGGTTGTGAGCCCTATTGAACAGTGTGTCCTGGTAGTGAGCCTCTATAATATCTTATAACTAATTATACTATATTGTGAGATAATCCTCATTGTGGTTTTTCCCTTTTTTGGTTCTCCAGATAAAAATACTGGTGTTCATGTTTAATGTGATCTTGTGATTATTTCATGATATCATTCTTCATTGCAGTTAGATATGTTTTTATAATTGGATAGATTATGATCAAATGGTTTAATGGAATAATGATTCACCCCCCTCTTAGTATTCTAGGTGTTCAACAATTTGTATCAAATATTGGTTCCTTCTAAGAAGTCTAACAACTTGAGGAAGATCTTGGAGGTTGAACACATGGCTGATAGGAAGTATCCTAGTCCTCCAGAAGAAATATCTGCAATTGAATACATAGCAGATGGCTGCATGATTGACAAAGAACTTAAAACCGTGCTCTTGAAGATCTTGAAAAATTTGAAGGTGAAAGCAAAGATCTGAAGGAAAATATCATGGAAGAAAATGAATGCATCAAAAAATTGAGAGAACAAATCAAAAGGTTCAAAGAAAGACATAGAGAAGTCAATGAACAATTGAAGCAAGCAAATGAAGATATCACCATATTGAAAGTGCAAGTGGAAGAAAAGAATCGAATTAAGGAATGTCTGAATGCAATGGTAAAAAGAAAGACAGATGAATGCACAAGATTGGAACTATGGAGAAATTTTTTCCCTTAATGTTTTATTTTAGTTTTTTTTCAGCCCCTGTAGTCATCTTTTTCAGCCCTTGTTCTTGTTTTGATGGCATTGCGCCCCGAAGGCTAAAGGTTATTCTCACAAAAAGGCGTGTAATGCGCCACGTGGTGGCTACGCATATTTTCCTTATATAATTTTCTTTTTGGGCCCAATTCGGGACACATGGTTGCATGGTGGGGATTTTCCCCAAGTTGCTCTCATGGATCTAGAAAATGCTCGCCAACGAGCCATGTCACTCACTTTCATCAGGCAGGTTGTTTCTCCCACGGATGTGTGTTTTTTTAGGGGAGTTTGTTGGACAACACTACAAATCTCTTGTCTTTGAGATTAGTCTTATGGGATGGCATCATTGTTCCTCGTAACAAATTGAATCATGTTTTTCCAAGCTGTAATAGGATCTGATCATCCTTTGATAGCGTATATCTTCGTGGAGCTTCTGCAACATTTGGAGCCATTAATGAAGTGACTCAATTTTTATTAGCGAAGATTGTTATGGTCTAATCAGATCTTGGATTATATTTCGGCGTATTAGATGCAGAAACCTGACAGTTGTTCATCTCTATCAGTTGTAGTTGGTTTGTCCTTCCAGCTATATAAAGGGGTTTTGTGATAGGAGGAGATATATGATCAATCATTATTAGAATAGAGGAATTTTTCTATCTATTAGGTGATTAGAGTAGGAAGTAGGAAAGGTATTTTTAGAGCTTTGTCTCACTCTTTGGCATGTTATATTATCAAGACTATCAGATTGGTATTCGAACTTTGCATTTATATGATTTATTGTTGGACAAGTGATAGTAGAAAGAAATATAAGAGATTATGCATCTATATGGCCTTTGTTACATGTTTCTTTTCTCTATTTTTTGACATGCTGAATGCTCTATGTCAATTTACGTGAGTAAGGTCTTGGTGATTATCTCATATGCCATTAGCTTTTATTTTTTATGCTATCTTTTAGAATTTGAATCATGTTCATCATACTCTTTCATTTTCTATAGAGATTACACTATTTTTCACACTATGCTATAAGAGTAGAAGGCTTATCTAAAGAGATCTTTCTGATAGTTTTGGTTTTCTTACTTTTATTGGACCTTAATGGATGATTCTTGTGGGGAGATCTAAGTGATTGCTCTGTTCCCTTTCAGGCCTTAGTTGCTCATTTTCTTCTGAACAAAGAAGGGGCTGTAACATTTTGTGTCCATTCAATTAGAAGAAAGAAGCTACATGCTTTAAAATGTTATAAAACCTTTGTCACATCACTATCCTTTTATTTTTTTGAATTTCTCCCTCCCTTTTCCCAAATACATACAAAAGAGACGACTTCTATAAAAATCTCGTAGGTCATTCAGTGAGGTGCAAGTTGGTCCCCCACTCACTGAATTTCCCATAAGGCTATTCGAAGAGGCACCAGATTTTATGATTAATAGTTATTTTTTTGGTAACCCTGGTGGGACTTGAGTTTTTTACAAGTGTTTGATAATCAACCTTCTAGAGGCAATTTTAAATTAGATTAATAAGGGAAGTTGGTAATCTCATGCCTAGAGTCCAAACTAAAGCATATTCAAGAGGAAATTTATGTTATTCTTAGTTTCCCACCTCATCCCCTAGGAGAAGGAAAGTCACAATATTTGTGTCCCCAGTCATAAGCTATAGGGTAAGAGGCGTCAATCTGGAGTCTAGAGCTTTATCTACCCCTCCAGGTGGTTGAACCTTTCAAATTTGAATACTTGTCTACCTGGTCCATAGGAATCTATTTTTAATGGATCATATAAACCCTCCCACTCCTAGAAATTTTGTAACCTAGGATAGTGGTAGCCCTCTAGTTCCACCTACACCTCTAGATGTGTGGCCCGCCATACCTGCCAACACCCTCAAGGAAATTTTGAAGTTCACTAGGGAGGTTTTTAAGACTCCTTTTGAACACCTCCAGGATATAGCAGAGGTTTGTAGAGTACATAACATCGTAGAGGAAAATGTATCCCTCAGATTACTAGCTACATCTTTCAAAGGGAAGGCTCAGGATTGGTATAGATCCCTGACCTTCAGTTCCATCCACTCTTGGGATCAACTTGGAGAGAAAAATTTTGACCGCTTCTCAGAGAAAATAGATCACCCATCCTTGTTGCAACAATTAATCACTATCAAGAGGGCCCCATAAGAGGCCATGATTGAATTCAATGCTAGGTTCCATACAACCTAGCAGAGGATCCCAGTGACAACCAAGCCCCTAGCAGCTATGGCATTCATGTTCTATTTGAAGGATTTCAATTCAGACATCATAGTCATGATACTTTCAATGAGAGGGGATACCTTTCCTGACACATATGATCTGGCTGTATGAGAAGAGAACAATTTAATAGATGTAGGAAAGCTCCCACCATGGCCACCAATGCCCATATTTGCAGAGATATCTGGAAGACCCCAGGAGGAGGCTATTCCCAACACCTTTTCCTCACTCCCCAGCACAATTGCTACTCCACCACCATCGAGGTATGTGTACCTAAGCACACAACCGAGCATGTCAAGCTCTTCTTCATTGGCAGAAAATTTCAATGATATGAAGAACTTCATGAGGACCTTCACCAATAAGCTAGTCATTATCAAGCGGAAACAAACAACACCCCTAAAGCCTCCTGTATAGAATTATCGATGAAGGCTGTCTTACCAACACAACACATACCAAGGGGCTATGAGAGGAGGCAATCAACAACAAACATCCACATGCCAGATAGTCCTAGTTACCATGCCACTTCAGACTATCAAGAACAACACGAATAAAGATTTGGGGTATGTGTAAGATCATCATGGAAAAATATGCCCTTAAGTGGAAAAAAACTTAGAAAAATCAGAGTTAGGAAAATTGACGTAAAAATTTGAATAAGTTATCTATATTATTTCAAAATTACGTAAGAATAGAATCTATAGCAAATTGAATGCAGTTTCTAAACTACTAGGTTTATTTTAAAAAAAATCTATTTGGTGAAAATTTGAAATTTCAATGCAATAACACTTAAATTTCAGGGAAAATATAAGAAGTAGGTGTTTTTCTGACCACCCTAACCATAATAAAATGATAATAATTTTTTTATAAGATTTTAGATATAAGTAGAGGACTCATGTCCCGATGTTATGCATATGTTTTTGTAATTTTTTTCAAGTAAATAATTAATTATGAATTTTTTATTACAACTTTTAAAAAATATAAAAAATCGTATGTCTGACCACATTAACTTGGTCAAAACTTCATGAAATCCATTTCTTATCTTAAAAATCCTATAGTATGTAAAACATAGAATGTGACGCATGTTTCAGATTCAAAAAATGCGACATCGTTTGAAAGCTGTAGATGTTTTTCAATCAACCTATCAATCAAGACTTTAGTCATAATTCAAATAGAAAATGAATAATAATTATTTATTAAATTCAAAGTAAAGCATAATTTATATTGGTGGAAAGCTGGGAATCTCCTTTAAAAACCCTTTTCGTTTCATCAATTCTGGGTAAAAAAAAGTTGTCAGCCACATACCCTACACATACCCATCATATCACCACTTTTTGGCCCATCATGATCCTGCACATGCCCTTTGGTCCCAGGTGAAAACAACATGGTGGAAGATGAGAATGCATGGTGCTTCCCATGCAATGACAACCATATGTGGGGTAATGCGGGATCATGATATGGGCAAAAGTGTAATAATATGGGTATGTGGTTGGCAAAAATTGATGAAGCGAAAAAAGTACTTTCCACCAATATAAATTATGCTTTACTGAATTTAATAAGTAATTATTATTCATTTTCTATTCAAAAGTCTTGATTGATAGGCTAATTGAAAAACATCTATAGCTTTCAAGCGGTATCACCTTTTAGAATCAAAAATGCATCACATTCTATACTATACTATGGGATTAAAAAAAATTGAATTTCATGAAGTTTTGACCAAGTTAAGAATGTCCACTACATGATTTTATATTTTTAAAATTGTAATAAATAAATTATAATTAATTATTTACTTGGAAAAAATACAAAATATATGCATCACGATGGGACATCGTCCTTATATCTAAAATCTTATAAAAATATTATCATTTTATTGTGGTTAGGGTGTTAAAGACACCTACTTCTTATTTTCCACGAAATTTAAGCACTCTTGTATTGAAATTTCAAATTTTCTAAATAGATTTTTATTTTAAAAAAACCTAGTAGTTTAGAAACTACATTCAATTTGCTATAGATTCTATTCATAAATATTTTTGAAATAATATAGATAACTTATTCAAATTTTTACATCAAGTTGCCTAACTCTGATTTTTCTTATTTTTTTGCCACTTAATGGCTTGTTTTTTCCATGATGATCCTGCACATACCCTGCCCCAAAATTTCCTGAGGTGAAATCTTCAATAGAAGATAGTAGAATAGAGAAGCCAAGGCATATTTTCGAACAAAGAAGATTATGAGTCTCCCGAAATGGAGAACGCTTGACTCGGTGCACAAAAACAAGGGATTTCTTTAGAATAGGAATTGGATATCTCATCAGACCAAGCACTTTTTTCTTGGATGGAGGAGGAAGAATCAATATTTGTAATTGATGTTCCAACAACCAACACCTCACAAGTACAATTGGACTACAATATGTGATCCAAGGGAAGACTCACTAGGGAGTATTGCAACAAGCTCCCCAACGGCCACAACCACAGTGATCACAACCACAAGTACAACAAGCTTCAAAAACATGACCAACTTAATAGCCGCAAGCTCAATCATCCTTGTAGAAAGACATGGAAAAGTACTTGAGTTCATCTATTTTAGGTCAAACTTTCCCTAAGGCAAAGGAAACACCACCATTTAAGCCCAAGGTTCCGCTAGTTAGAACGCTCAATGTAGTAGAGCAATTGAAGAAGGCCCCTGCCAATGTGTCTTTGTGGGATGTTCTATCAATACCAGAGCAAAAGATCTTGCTCTAGGAGGTGTTGAAAAATGAAGAACAATCTCTGTTGGTAGATACAGTCCCATCGTGCAATCAAGATAGAGGAAAAGGGCCCATGTCAAAACCCTAACCCTCAGGGGTCGTAGCATACATCAATGCCACAAACAAAAAAGATGAAAAAGAGGTAAGTAAACCAAACCCATTCCCTTCTTATTAATGCTAATTATGGGTGAAAATATTTTGCACAATAATATGATTGATACAGGAGCTAGTACCACGGTTATGCCCAAACAAGTGGCTAATGCTATGAAACTAAAATTTGAGCCTCTCGAGAAAGGGATCATGCAATTAGATGGGAAGAAGGTCTCGACTGTCAGCCACATTAAGGATTTTTCTTTGACCCTTTTCTCCTGTTTGAGCCAAATTGTCAAGCAGGAAGTCCAGTCATAATCGACATCCCTCCTAATTTTGGTATGTTCCTTTCAAGAGACTTCATGACAAACCTTGGCAGGTATCTAGTGCTTGATTGGTCTCATTTGATACTACGAACACAAAATAGGGTGAAGATGAAGATTCTTTTGGAACCTTTGCATCCCAAACATATAGCGGAGGACGCAATACTGATTTTCAAAGCAACACATACCTCCTTTTCAATAAAGGAGATGTACTGCATAGAAATATATGAAGAGGAGGAGGATACAAGTGATCAGAATCTTGAGGAGGAAGTCTTGCTTAATCAATTCATTGACTTTGATCCTTTTAAGAATCTTAATGCTACTAGTTTGGGTACCTACACCATCTTCAATGAGGATCAAGCTGTCCCAAAATTAATGAAGGAACAGGAAGAACCAAGTGGGCCAGGTGATAACAGTTTATGGATGCTACATTTTGAAAGTGCCAAATACAAGACTGGTTCTGAAGTTGGTGTCTGATTGGTATCTCCAACTAGGTTAGAAACTTTCAAAGCCTTCCACTTCCAATTCCCATGCTCAAATAATGACACAGAATATGAGGCACTAGTACATAGCTTAACTCTAGTAGAGTGGATGGGAATAAAGAGAATACAGGTATTTGGAGATTTTGAGCTGGTTGTAAGCCAGATCTGAGGATAGGCTGTCACAAAAAAATGTAAGGATGAGGTATTACTGACAAAAAATATGGGACCTGATTGAAGGGTTTGAAGCTTTTAACATACATGTCATCCCACAATCTTAGAACTCTACTGCAGATCAGATGGCTTCTATTGGTTCACAATTTAAGTTGACTCTTGGATTGACGAAAAGCCAACATGCGGTGCATACCATTGTCTACCCATTTATAACTAAAAATGACCAGAATTGGCAAGTCTTCGAAGATGATGCTCAGATTAACACCTTCTTACGATAGGAGGGGGAATTTTTGGATCAGACATAGGCCAAAGATGGAGAAGTTGCTGAAGGACAAGTGATCCAATTAAAAAAAAAATCTCCCATGAGGCTTGATCTCTCTTGAAAATCTCTTCGACTACGAAGACACTAGGAATAGTAAGCGAAGATTCATGGTTGAAAAAGGGGACTATGAAGATCTCGATGTCATAGGTGGCAGAAAACTAAAAGTTAAGAGAAATGTACCACAAGCAGACAAGGATAGGCTAAAGGACTTGTGCTTAAACTACGATGGAGTTGTAGCCTTGACCTACGATGAACTCAAGGGTTACGATCCTAGTGTGATCCAACATACCATCGATTTGGCTGAAGGCTCTAAACCTATACGAAAAATGTAAAGACTAGTTAACCCAAAGGTGGAAGCACTGATGGCACATGAGCTTATCAAGTTGGTTGAGTCAAAGATTATCTATCCAATCAAGCATTCTACCTAGGTATCCAATCTGGTCTCGGTGTCAAAAAGGAATGGTGACATATGACTCTATGTGGAATTTTAGGACTTGAACAAGGCCTCGTAAAAGACCACTATCATTTTCCTTTAATGGAGAAAATTCTATAGACCGTGGCTAGATCAGAGATGTTCTCGCTACTCAATGATTTCTTGGGCTATAACCAAGTTTATGTGAAGGAGGAGGACCAACACAAAATGATGTTCACCACTAAGTAAGGAAATTTTGCATACACAGAGATTCCCTTCAGCCTCTCCTTGTGTGGGTGCCACTTTCCAGCAAGTGATGGATATCGTCTTCAAGGGATTGATCAATAAGATCATCCTCATATATCTAGATGACCTGACCATTTTCTCCAAATTGAAAGATGATCATTTTGATCATCTATAAATGGTCTTCCAGAAGTTCCAACAGTTCAAGATTTCCTTAAATCCCAAAAAATGCATTTTCAGCGTACCAAAAGGCAAGCTACTTGGCTTTGTGGTATCTAAAGAAGGAATTTCCATAGACCTCGAAAGGGTGAAGGCTATAATGGAACTACCATTGCTTGTCAACTAGAAGGGGCTACAGTCTTTTCTAGGAAAAATTAACTTTTTCAGTTGGCTTATTTTGGATTTTGAAAGTATCATAAGACCCATCACACTAATGTTGAAGAAGGGCTTAAAATTCAAATGGACCCCTGAAGGTAAGCTTACTTTCAAGCAGAATAAGGAAACCATCTCTACAACTCTGGTGTTAGCTAACCTAAAATTCTCTAAAGATTTCCTCCTATACGTTTATAGTGGCTAGCACAACATAGCTTCTATGCTCACTCAAAAGGATGAAGAGGGAGGCATAGAGCATCCCATTGCTTTCCATTCTTGAACACTTAAAGGATACAAAATTAGATATAACTTTGTTGAAAAGTAGGCCATTTCCATCATCAAAAGCCTCAAAAAATTCTAACATCTAGTTTCAGCAAGTAAAATAACAATCCTCGTCACCCATCCCAGTGTTAGAGAGTACATCATCGAGGGTGAGATAATTGAAAAGAGGGCTAAATGGATCACCAAGATCCTAGAATATGATGTGGAAATCCAACCAACCAAGCTGGTATGAGGAAGAGGCCTTTACAAATATCTCACATAAGAAATAGGCCCTCAGGCGGAAGGAGAAACTCACCAAGTCTACGCAAATCAGTTCAAATCCAATGAGTTATGGGTGTCTGATTGGATGAAATTCATGCAGATTGGCCAGTATCCAACTTGCATCTTGCCTCACAAACAACGATACTATAGGTTGCAAGGCACTAGATACATACTGATCGAAGGAGTCCTATTTATAATAAACTATGATGGATTCCTCCTCTGTTGCGAGGACAAGCCATAAGCCGAAAGGATTTTGAGAGAATTCCAAAGTAGCCCAGAGGGTAGACACTTTTTGACCAAGACCACTTCTTTGAAGATCATGCGTGTAGGTTACTACTAGCCTACGATGTTCTCTAAAGCCCACCATTTTGCACGAAAATGTACCTAGTGTTAGTATTTTGTTGGCAAGTGGAAGAACTCTGCCATGCCATTGAACCCAATCGTGATCGAGGAACCCTTTGTATAATGGGGTTTGGATTTTATCAGAATGATCAATTATGTCTCTAGTGCATGGCACAAATGGATACTTATGACGACTAATTATTTCAGAAGATGGATGGAGGTCATTCTCGTAAAAAATGCTATAGAAGTAAAGATCATCAATTTTCTTGAGGAATTAGTAGTGAGGTTTGGCTCACCAAAATCATCATCTCGGATAATGCACATGCCTTTATAGGCTCTGGAATTTTGGACTTCTCCCTTAAGCATGGGGTCTACCTTAAGACCTCGTCCAACTACTACTCGCAAGGAAATGGGTTAGCATAGTCAACCAACAAGAACCTAATTAGATTGATAAAGCGTATCGGGTCAGAGCACCAAAAGGAATGGCACAAGAAATTTCTAGCAACCTTATGGGTAGATCAGATTACACCCAAGAAAATCCTGAAAACCTCCCCTTACAAGTTGGTGTATGGGAAAGAGCTAGTCCTACCCATTTCCATGGAAATCCTGGCACTGCAACTTTAAAATCTTTGGAAATCAAGGAGAACAATGAGATGGAAGTGAGAATGGAAGAACTCCTAAGCCTTGAGGGAAAAAAGGAAAAGGCATTTGACGCCATGATCAAATGACAACAAGTGGTGAAAAAGTGGTTTGACAAAAAGGCCTCTGACCCATATTTGAGGGAGGGGAGCCTTGTGCTGAAATACAATGAATGAGCTGCAAAACTAGGGCAACATGCAAAATTTGATTCATTGTGGTTCAGGGTCCCTTCCGCATTCACAAATGCAAAGAAAGAAATGCGTATGAGCTGGAGGACATGAATGGCAACATTTTCGATATACCAATAAACAATATTCATCTAAATTTTTTTAATTAGGTACGCGCAGTTCATTAAAATTTACCATTATGTACCATATGTAATTTTTTTGTAAATACATGTTTTTGCAAATAAGCCATGAGCGTGAATGGAAATAGTGGGAAGATACTATATATTATGGGATTCTGAGGCAGAGGCTCTTAGAGAAGCTTGAAAATATTCTCTTTCAAAAGAAAAATGATATATCATTTCAAAATCAAAATTGGAGGTAGTGTTGAAACAATAGAGAAATTCATCCTCCAAAAATAGTGACAGTCAAAACATGACACTTTCAAGGTTCATGAGCAAGCAGTAGTGGTAATTTCATCACACAAGGCACATGGGCATTGCATAGGCTTAGTCCTCCACACTAGGGCTATAGACTAGGTTATCAAAGTGGGTCATCCACTCAATGCCATGGATGCACTCCACGTTGTTCATCTTCAAGAGAAAGGCAACCACATGTTGGGACCGCTGACGGTGGCGTCCAAATTCCATGGTCTGAAAGTTGATGAGAAAAGATAGCTAGGACACTACTTCTGCATTATCCACATGCCTCCACTAGTACAAAAACAACAATATGTGACTAAACAAACTACTAAAAACTGCTTATAAATGACTGAACATGGTCACGTGACCAGTAGTAGTTTATTTCTAGTCATTTATAATGTGACTGAATTGATGACTAAACCATTTTTAGTCATTTGGTTGATCGATTTGGTCGTTAATTTAGTCACCCGATTGATTGATTTAGTTGTTGATTTAGTCGTCTGAGTGATCGACTTGGTCATTAATTTAGTCGTTTGATTGATTGATTTGGTCGTTGATGTAGTCATTAATTTGATTGATTTGGAAGTGTGTAATTTAGTCGTTAATTTAGTCATTGATTGTTTTAAACTGGTCACTTATTGAGTCATTTTTTTATTCACTGGTATATTTTGTCATTAATTTAGTCATTGATTGATGTTAACTGGTCACTTATTTAGTCATTTTTATTCACTGATTTCCATCCATTGGTAGTGTACTTAGTCATTAATTTTAATCATCATTTTGATCAATTTGGTAGTTTATTTAATTATTTTTGTTCACTGATTTCTGTCAACTAGTAGGTATATTGATACATTGTTTATTAATTGCATAATCATTATATTTAGTCATATTTATTCACTGATTTCTATTAGTTGGTAGTATATTTAGTCAATTGGTAGTTTATTTAATTTTTTTGTTCACTGATTTCTACCTATAAGTTTTGGAAATGAGACAATTCTTTAATCAAGGTTTAAACATATCAAAACATAGAAAAAAAAATCAATCATTCATTTTCACATAATGAAACGACTATTAAGAAGGAAAAATACTGAAATTTTATTGAGAAAATATGTTCTTATAGCAGATACAAGACAAAATGTATCTTTTCTTTGAAAAATATACTATTACAAAGTGTGTTTCTTAGTGTTGTGACTGAGAAAATTGAGTTACAATACCTTTTTTTTGTTTGTGCAATATATTACAATTTTGATGACAATTCTATGTTGCAACTTATTTGCAACTGCACATACATGTATATTGCACTCCCTGCAACTTTTCCTCTTCTCTACACCTCTTTATCTACTCTGTATTTACTTCTTTTCCTGCACCCCTATTCTTTGTGTCTACTTCTTAGACAACAAAATATTTCCTTTTTCTATAATGCACCAGTTTGAACATGAGCGGAACCCAAAAAAATAGAAAAACACAATCAAGGGGTTTTACATTACATGTGTAGTAAGATAGACCAAAGTCTTTGTTCTACTCACAAAATGTACACCAAAATCAGATATTTTGGTTTTTGTTCGGGTTCAACTTATTTAGGCTTAGTACATTCTCTATCTACAACTTCACTCTCCACACTCTGCTACTACTAACCCTTCTTTTTCTCTTCTGCACTTATGACTAACACTTTGTGATTTTTTTTCAAATATTTTAGTGTCCACCATGTGAAGGTCCCTCTTTCTCTTTTAGACAGACAACTCCATTTATTTTTTCTAGATAAGGAAGGGCTATGTTACTTGAGACTTGTAAAAAACTTATATTTGCATCTCCTGTTCCTTTCAATTTGACTCCATGTACAACAGATAGTGAGTGAAACCACCCAATGCCCACAATAGCACCATCATATAGATCCAACACCTCAACTTTATCCCCTTCTTGGAGTTTATCAATAAATGTTTGCAAAAAAAAAAAAAAACACATTATATTGAGATATAAAACACACATTATAGTGTTTTTGATAGCTGTATGTAATGTATTATGTCTTGGAACAAATCAGTTTTTGTATGTGCTTTTATAAAACACTCTATTACTACTAAGCTCTAAGCTTCCATATGTAAGTTGTATATTCTTCCTTATTTCCATAATCTATGTATACTAGCTAATTACACTTCACTACTATTCTAACTAGCTTCTATCAAATAGGTAATGATTACCCTTATTTACATAATAAAGAAACCATTACTTGAATAGTACTTACTTGCATGTGGTTTAATAGCACTCACCTCAAGTTCAACATGACTACCACTATGAATATCATGTGCATGCTGGTTGAGTTAATCACCATAACCACTATCAACGTCATTGCAGACATTAAGTTGTACAACTTTGTAGAGAGTTCTATTGATAGGGCCTTTTTCTTTTTGTCCTTCTTTCATATAATTGCTCTGCATCATGTAGTTTAATCATCATGCAAAAATTAATATGAGTCAAGTCAAGAATGCAAAAGCTATAATTTTTTGTCCAAAAGATAATTTTAAGCATGAAGAATGACAAAACATTGGGACATACTGACAACTATTACATTAATTACCTCAACTTCAGGACAACTAAGATGACTGTGCTGCACATTCTTGTCCACTTCATCACTATCAATATTGACAACTATATTGACACCATGAAGGCATTTTTTTTTCTCTATTCTCTAATAAAATTGCTCTACATGTGGTCTAACTATGAATAGTGATCCTAGGCCCGGACAAACACGAACAACAAACACAATATTAGTCCATTATGCAAGTTAGAAACATCATTCCCCATAAGATTCATTTGAAATATCAAGAACAAGAAATAACATGAAGAACACAAATAAAATTTATCTAATCTTGCTCAAAACAAACAAACTCTCAATCCCATGGGGGAATTGGTGCTATTTTGATGTGGAAAATAGCCCTTTCCCAATTCCTTGCAAGCTTGGTGATGATCAATGATGAATATTTGATGCTACTTGATAAAATTTCTCCATAACCTAGCTATGAAATGATGAAAACTATGGAAATGGATGAACTTTGCTCAAAATATGAAGATAATGACTTTGCATAAGTTGTGGATGCAAATGGATAAACTCGTGGATCCAAAATTAGTAAAAGAGTCTTCTATTTATTGAAGAGAATGATGGAAGAATAAGCAAAAGGGATGAATGTGGGATCAAACACCAACCAATAGTATAATGCCACTTGTCAGCATGTGAGTGGAGGAAGGTGGAGCACATTTTGATGAATGTGCACATTAATGATATTAGGTGGAAATTCAAATTCGAGGAAGTGACATGTTGGAGGGAGAAGAAAATGGAGTTAATGCCACTTGGTTCAAGGATAAGGACATGTAAGAGTCTTTTACTACCTTGTCAATGATGGACAAGTCCTTTTGGGAGGGAGATTTTGAATTTGAAGAATATTCCCACTTGATGCCATTTTGAATGAAAATAGGTGAATTTATAAATCAATTAAATTGATTTACTCGTGCAAGTTGCAAAATCTAGAGGATTTGAGGGATTAGTGTTAGGATTAATCATGATTTGTTTAACTTTGATGGAGATTAGCTGATTTGACACATTGACTTAGATTTTGGATTTATTTAAATCAAAGTGAGAGGAATATGAATATTAGTGATTTAATTAAATAAATTTGATCTATTAAATTAAATGAAGAGCTTTAGAAGTTAATTAAATAAAATTTATTTATTTAATTAAAGAGGTGACTTTAGGATTGATTGATGATTTAATTAAATAAAATTGATTTATTTAATTAAAGAGGAGAATATGATGATTTAATCAAATAAAGTTAATTTAATTAATTAAAAGAGGACATTAGGATTAATTAAACAAAATGATTTATTTAATTAATAGAAAATGATTTAATAAGATAAAATTGATTTATTTAATTAAATGATGAAATGTGATGAATTTAATCAAATAAAGATTATTTGATTAAATGGTTAACAAAGGAGATGATTTAGGATGAACTGGTGTTAGTAAATCAGGATTAGGTCCACGGGATCAATCAGTATATTTTACGTGTCTACATTTTTCCCCTCTTTGAAGAAATGTACCTGTTGTGTTGATTCAAAGAATAAACTTGCCAAGATCAAAATTATTATTTTTTTAAATTTTTTCAGATGCCCCACTACTACCCCAGTGGAAGAATTCTGCTGGTACATTTCCCTCTTGAGAGATCAGGCGAAAAGTTGGATTTGAGGGTCGATCTCATGATAAAAAGGTTCAAGATCAGTTCAACTTGAATGTTTGATGTAGACAGATTTAATGATGTAGACAGTTCATCAGTCATGGGTAGCCTAATGTATATTTTGATATAACACATAGATTTGATACTTGGATAGAAATGTTAGTAAAGATAGAAGAATGAGAAGAATAAGATGGATGAACCCTTGAGTCTAAGATGATGCATGAGTCCAACAAGTCCATGATCTACGAGACCTTATTAGAGATGATGATGATGACGGTGATGATTTTCTTATTAGGAATTGGGATTTTAAAAGGGATACTTACCTTGTGTTTGATAACACACATAGATACGATGCATCAAGGTATAAAGAACCAAGATGGCGTTGTACCTAATGTGATGGATTTTGAATCGACAATCTGATAGGAGTAATCCTACTCAGATCTAGCATATGAAACCTCATTCAAAATATAGTTTAGATATTTTAAACATCTCGGATCAAAACATAGAAATGCAAGCCTTCCTATGTGGTCAACAAGACACCCAAAACACCCTCCCTACAAACCAAAAAAAGCACACATAACCAAGGTTATATTACAAGAATATCCAACAAGGACAACAGACAAAAGATAATGATCAATGCCCCATTCCTTTCTCTCTAAATCATTTTGATAGACATCATCGAGAGGTCATTAGAATGAATGCAATAAGATAAATCAAAAGACAAAGATCAAGAAAAAAAACAAGCTAATGTTCTTCATACTGCTAGCCAAGACTAAACTACGGTGATTCCTGATGTTGATGTCCATTGTAGGAAGGATTCATCCTAGGACATGATGATATCAGATGATTTGGGATTGACTGGATGATGAGCTATTAGTACCAAGATTTGACCAACTTGTTTACCTACTGATCTAGACTTGAGACCTTGATGCTTAAGCTTTCACTTTTGAACTGCTAGACTTGTTTCCAATTGTTTCAGCAAAGGTTGAGGATGACAATGATTTATTATGAGAGAATGTTTATTGTGGGTGAAAGCGAGATGGGAAAGATGATTTTTTTTCAAATATTTGGATGTTTTTGGGTGTTTTTGAAATGTTTTGAGATTTTTTTTGGTATTTTCGAGATTTTACAAATGTTTTGATTTTCAAATTTTCTGATGTTTTGGGGTTTTCTAAGATTTTGACCAAGAGACTAACCTAAAGACCTATCTTGGGGGCCTCGGGGTTGATCAAAGATTAGTCTTGCCTACATTATACATGTAGAGACCATGTAGTTTGATTGACACATACTCGATCTTTATTTAATGAGATATGAAAAAATGGATTTCCAGTTTATTATGATAGACTCCTAAAGGACTGACCTAAGTGTCTTGAGGGAAGATCAAAGATCAACCTTTCCTATGTTGAGCTTCGAGAGACTCGTAGTTCGACAAGACGACTCTATTTTTACTTTTGGTGACCACCAATTTTGGATTTTGACATGTTTTGAATGTTTTGGATTTTCTAATTTTCTGGATGTTTTTGGATTTTCTGATTTTTTGATGTTTTTGGATTTTCTGATTTTTTATGTTTTTGGATTTTTTTAATTTTTTTTGATGTTTTTGTATTTTCTGATTTTAGGAAGACTTCAAGAATATACACGAATCTGATCCATCATCTCTCCATCTGTATGGATGATGCAGAACAAGCCACAAAGATCCTGGTGGATGGAAAGCGCTTATTTACACAAGGCGCCTATTTGCCAGGTTTTCACCAAGGTACTTGCCCAAAGTGCCACCGAAGTGGTTTTCACTAGAGGATGAGTTTTCTTTTCACTGTTTTCAATCCTTTTTTTGATTTTTTTTGCTGTCACCAAGATGCCTGTGTGCCAGGTTTTTATCATGGTGACCATTTTTAAGGACATTTTCTCATTTTTTTGTATTTTTGGTTTTATACCTTGAAAGATTAGGCATAAATTTTTTTGAGATGGGAGCTATTCATGGGCTCCTATAAAGACTCGCCTTCTAGTGTTGATAACTGATATGCCCTTGACTTGTAGCTTGTTGTGATGATGAAGGGTCCCAACCAATTGGGTTCAAAATTTCCCTTGCTATCCAGATTTGAAACATTCTTTTGGTTCTCCTTCAGCAGAAGCTCTCCAACCTGAAAGGTACGACTCCTAATCTTCTTGTTGTAGCTCCACATGAGTTGGTTTTAGTAGACTTGCAAATGGTTTAAGGCATCCATGCACCACTCATCTAGTTATTCCAACTTGTTCAACCTTGACACCCTATATTCTTCATCTGTGATGAGATTTTGCAATGATATTTTTAGGGATGGGAGCTCAATTTCAATGGGGAGTATGGCCTTTGATCTGTCGACCAGGGAGAATGGGGTGGCACCTGTTGGTGTGCAAATGCTTGTTCGGTAGGCCCATAAGGTGGGATTCAACTATAGGTGCCAGTCACGACCAATGTCATTGAATATTTTCTTGAGGATTTTTTAGGATGGTTTTATTGGTAGCTTCTGCTTGGCCATTTCCTTGAGGATAGTACAGAGTGGAAAAGTGAGGTTGGATTTTGAAATTTTGGCATAGGTTGCAAACATCATAATTTTTGAAAGGTGTCCCATTATCTGAGATAATTGCTTGAGGGACACCATAGCGGCAAATTAGTTAGTTCAGGATGAACTTGGATATCTACTTTCCTATGATATAGGTCATGGGGATGGCTTCCACTCACTTTGTGAAGTACTTGATAGTGATGATGATGAACTTATGTCCACTGGATGAGGTGGGGGTGATTTTTCCAATGAGATCAAACCCCCACTGTGAAAAGGGCCAAGGTGTAACAATTGGGCGGATCTCCTGAGTTGGTGCATGGATGAGGTCCCCATGCTGCTGACACTATAGGAACCTTCAGACATAGTTGCGAGCTTCCTTTTCCATTGTAGGCCAATAGTACCCAATCCTCAACAATTTCTTAGCCAAGGTAATACCACTTGAATGTGAACCACAAATGTCATTGTGTACCTTAGTTAAAGCATTCAAAGCTTCCTCAACATTTAGACATCGTAAAAGGGTTCCTTCAATGCTCCTATAGTACAAGGTGTCTCCTAGGATGACAAAATGGGATGAATTTTTGACAAATGTTCTTTTGAGGTTCGAGGTCATATCAATAGGGAGGACTCCTATTCTCAACATGAAATACATCTACAATAACACAGTCCACACACTTGACACTCATCTTAAACCAGATAGTGAGAAAAGCAAAGAAAATTCCCTAAACACATCAATACACAAAGATTAAAATAGGGAAAATGAAAAAGCAGACGATCCTTTGAAAGCATCCACCTCAACCACTTTAGACAAAGAAGCAAACTACACTACAAACTTTGATGACCATAACAACGAACAACCACCCGATCCAAAAGCAATGATGAAACTTTATGGACATGGTTACGAGCTTATGAAACAACTTGGATATAGTGGAAAAGAATGTGGTTCTCGAGAACAAGGTATCTGCAACCCTATAGACCCTATCACACAAAAAACAACTTGTGGTCTTGGCTATTGTCCTATGATAGAAATTTCCAAGCCTTCCCTCAACATCAACACTCTTACACAACATGCTCCTAAATCAACCTTAACCATCGAGACTAGTGGTCTTGAACATCATCCTTTCCCAAACATCAAACAAACAACTACACCTTTGCTTAATGTCAATATCATCTCACAAAACATTCATGATTTGAATACGTTAGATTTTCTACCCTCCTATAATGGAGAGCACAATATCTCACAATCTATAGAGTCTTGCATAGATATGACATCTTGTACATCTAAGGAAGGGGTGTCTTTGTCATAAACCACAAGACCACCTTCATCATTGATCAAGAGGGTATCTTGTCGAGACTCCTCCAAGATCACTTGATCACCCTCCCTCCTAGAACTCATAAGAAATGTTATTCCATGACTTCATTCTATGCCTATCATAAAGTTCATGGTCACTTCACTAATAAATGTAAAGCTTTAAGTAGTAAAATCCAACATATTAAGGAGTTTTGTATCTTCCCTATGTGGGGGCACCTAATTCCTCTAATTGATATTGATTCTCACTCTATCTTGCATCTCCTTAATCCTTTCGGCTCACCTTTGTCCTACACTCAGTGGGGGCAAGGGGTTTAGTAGCCTTGTCTTCATATGTCACTTGTCATTTCCTCCTTTGGCTAGTCGTTAACCTTTCATGAATACATAAGAGAAAGCTTGGGATGTGGATGCCATGCCTTAAGTTGGCTTGCATGTAAAATACTACCCTTATTCATGGCGTAGCTCATTAGAAACACATGAATTACCATAGGGCTTTCTGAGTAAGCTCTCATATCTTCTTCTTCTACTTTAAAGCAATTGCTCGCAGTACTGGTGTTCAAAACCACTTTAAAGTGGGGGCATACATCACCAATCACATTTCATTATGTGGTTTTATTTTCCTTGTGAATTCCTCTCTTGGAAGAATTAGGTACAATGTTGCCCAAGATGAGACCTTGCACTTTTCCTCTCTTGGAAACAAGATGAGATTGTTTGCACTTTTCCTCTCTTGGAGACATTAAGCATGATGTTCCTTAAGATGAGACCTTACATGAAAAAAGTGAAATCCCCTTGAACGTTCTGTACACTATCTTGAATTAACAATGTCTATGAGTGTCAAGCATACAAATATTTTCTTACATCATAGAGCTCAAAATTCATTTTCCTTTCTAGTGCCTTATTAAAGTTATCAAGAGGTATAACTCTGATATGGCTGAGCGGGAAGCCCATTCCGAGGCATGAATTTCCCCATAGCCACCTATGTGTTTGAGTGCATATCAACTAGCATATGTTTCTCACCTCTGGGATTTCTCACCCCATGGAGAATCAAAAGTTTTGTGGCCCCAGAGTGAGTACGTTGTGGATTTCTCACCAGACGGATAGCCAAGATTTTCGTCACCCTAGAGTGAGTACACATTTTGAAACAAACAACCTAGATCTGATTCACAACTAGTTAGACAAATGATCGAACCTTGATCCACCTTGAACTTTCATTTCTCTTTCTCCTAGTTTTTGCCATTGCATGATTTTGTATCTTGATGGTTTGACTTAGGATCTTGGATCCTGAGGGCTTGTGCAACCTCCTTTGATCTTAGTCATTCTTTGTCATCTACATCTGTACACTCAAATCTCTCTTGAATGTCTACTTTAGTGTGAGTTTGAAGCAAGTTCATCCTCTCACTAAAGTGGGGGCTAAATGTACTGTAGAAAAAAGGACCTCTTGCTTGACATGGGAATATATCATGATAAAATGGACTTAATGAGGTCTTAATCTAGTGTTGTGAGGTGTTTTTCACATCCACACTAGGTCTTCAACCCTTTCAAATGCATTAAATGATGTCTTGTAATGGACTTTCACGCTTTTCTAGACTTAATGAACCTATTTCTCCATAATTCAACATTATAAAATGTATTTAATTGCATCTTCACATCAATCTAGAAGGTGTGTAAACTAAATTTGACTTTAAACTAGTGTTGTAATGTGTCTCACACATTCACATTGGTTCTTGTACCTTCCTAGGCTATGTGGACCTCATTTTAGTGTTGTAAAGTGCATTTAATCACACTTTCGCATTGAATTCTATGTCCCAAGCCCTAATTGACCTTTACATCACCACTAATAGGCCCCTATTAACCCATATTGTGCATCCTAAGGCTTAAATTGATCAAATAACCGACAAGGTTGCAATTTAAACCTTGTTTCCTTATCTCCTTGCATCCTAGCTATCAAAATGGCCCCTGTGGGACCCATTCACTATGCATGGAAAATTAGTACCATCCAGGTGGGACCCATTCACCATGGGTGGCGAATGAGTCCCATTTGGCTCATATTTTACCTTTGAGCAGGAAAAAAGTGAAATTTAAGTTTAATATTACTTCATGTCGGCCTGTGATGAGGTATTAACAGGTAAAATAGGTGAAATGCCTATAAATATAATTCTTTTAACCCTAATTCACATCTCTTATCATTCATTCATTCACCAATCTTCCATCTCAAGTCAAGAAACTTAGGGTTTTATCATTTCAAATCACTAAGATATCAATTTTCAAACATTCAAGGGTAGATCCTTCATGCTTTGCTGCATACTCTCAAGATCAATCATCATGGAAAGGTAATCAACTCCATTATTGCATGCTTCATTACATTATTTCTCTATTTTGGTTTAAATTACCTAAAGGGGTTTGACCAAGGCAAACCCCCATGCCCTAACATTAAAAATTTCTCTTTCTTGTCTTGTTTGTTTGCAGATTTATGTCTCTTGGAAGCTTGGAAATCATTAAGATTTAAGTTGAAAGGTTCTTCAAGTCTTCTCTTCATTCAACAAGTCAAAATGTCAACTAAAACTCAGTTTTAGGTTCAAAAATCAGAGTTTCGAAAGTGAACACCTGTGGAGAATCAAAGTGTAGACCGAAAACTTTAGAATCCACCTTTGAATAATAAAAAATTAAAAAGTGGACTCATTCACCATGAGTGGTGAATAAGTCCCACTTCTAGGTCAATTTTGAGTTTTCTACATTTTTAGATACCCTTTTGAAACAGGTTTTGACATAGTTTTGCTGAACTGGGACTGATTCGCCCATAATGGTGAATGAGTCCCTCCAAGCTAGAAAATCAACATCACCATTATTTCAAATGTCATTTCTAGTCTTCATCCACATTCCAGGTGCACACTTTCAGTTTGGTTCATTTTTGTTGAGTTTTGCATCCATTTCTAAGTGTTGTCGCATTACATAATGTGTTTTCAAAAAATTAGCATTTCTTAGGCTTTGCATACTTAATCAATCAATTTCATCATCTAGTTACATTTAGATCATCTCATTTAGCCTTAATTGCATCATACATTGCATAATTTGAGTGAACCACATTGATTTTGGGTGTGGGATCTTTCTCTTTACATTAGGTGAAAGACCCAAATTGAGCGAAAGAAACTTAGCATTCCTTACCCCTAATATTTTCTCCTCATATTTTGGTCAATATACCACGCATTGAATCCCACTTGCAACTATCCGCCCACCGACACTGGCTAAAGGTCATAACTCTCCTGTACTTCCGGGTGTCGTGGAAAGAACAACAATTCATTTGAAATGGATCTCCTCATTCATCAACTGATGCATTAGGTGTGTAGAGTCACAAGTCAACTCCATATTCTCAATTCTTGATCTCAACCACGATGGAGGGCTAAGATAACCAGGCGGATTCAGTGCACCAAAATCTCTTTTCAGTGAAGGGAAATGAATATATTTGATGGAAATCGGCCATTGTGGCATCCACACTCACATCCAAGGGACTTAAGGATTGGAAAATAGAGGATGTGTTATTGTTGAGAGAGTAGAGATCATCAAAAATAAATGAGAGATTTCTCTTTATTCTTTCAGATATCAAATCTGTTGGAAGAGTCTGAGCGCAACTGTAAGAGCCTCACCTACATCAGACGGATCATCCTTCCTTAGCACATTGTTAAGAAGGTCATCTTTCTCTTGGTCCTACAACTGCCCATGAAACGACTCAAAAGTAGGTGTGGGCAGTAACTTTTAACTTTTGTTGGGCAGAAAATTCTATAACATCCTCTACTACCCCTGCTCTGGGAAAATGACTCACTCTTTTGTATATCTGACAAAGCACCCAGTCATCCAACTAAAATACACAACAAATATGTCAGTTGGGTAGAGTACCAAATGGGTATAAAAGAATTACTTAGGATATCAAACTTGCCACTACTTACCAGCATGGATCATTTTTTTCCTAGAAAACCAGACCCGGGCCGGATGGAGTCGATAAGTCGGTACTCATGCATAATCCACTTAGTTTTGATGCCCCTAGGGGTTTCCCCTTGTAGAACACCAGACCCTTTCTAGTACCCACAATTCATTGTTCGGGTACTTGCGCTCCCTCTTCAATAAATTGTGCATGTACGCATGTTTTATTTTTCTTCTTTAGCTATGGTTTCTGGCATGTGTATCTGGCTGAGATCGTATTGGGTTTGAATCATGTTGAATTGGGTGGTAATTTTTTTTGGCTAATGGGTCCTTGTCCATAATGATCTAGTGACGTGGGTGTGTTTCTACGTAATGATCAAATGATCCAAGAGTGTAAGAACATGGAATCCCTTTAATGAAATGGTATAGTTCAACTCATAGGTCAAGATACCACCCAAATTGTGTATAGGGAGACTAAGTGGATGCAGGTCTGAATAGAAACCATCAAGTCTGTGATCTAAACCTAAAGATGGTTGTTATGTTATGTTCTCCTGACTATAGAGAAGAAGAAAAGAAGAAAAAATTAGGGTTCTACCATGATTTAGGTATAGGGGGAAATGGCTATCATCTATGGAACCCCTGGAAAAAGATAAAAACTCAAAGAAAAAGGGAGTAAAATTGTATATTGAGTTGCAGTAATATGTGTGTCATATGAGTTTGGTTTAGTAAGAGTTTCAGATTTTCCTAGCCCATAAAATCTAATAGAAAAAATTGAGCAGCAGTAATGCTTGTCATATGGGTTTTGATTCATTCAAGTTTTTCATGCAGTGAATTTTGATTTATGTTTCTTGTAGATTTAGTCCATTTGTGCTACTACTTTAAATCTAAGAAAAATGAATTATCACAGGCATCTGTCATATAGATTGGGTTTAGGTTTTTTCTATAGTAAAATTTGATCTATGTTTCATTTAACAATATAGGTGTACTTCTATGTGAGAAAAAAATAAAATCAGTTGAATACCACTACTTTTTGTCATATGGGTTTGGTTTGCTCCATGTTTTTTTCACTTTTATTTGATTTAAAAATAAAATCAGCTGAATACCACTATTGTCTGTCATATGGGTTTGGTTTGCTCCATGTTTTTTTCCCTTTTATTTTTTCACTTGCAATAGAGCATAGTGTTGAATTATATATTATGCAAGCTATATGTTATGTTTTGTTGTTGAAGATCCTACAAAAATTAATTTAAGTCCAATTTTGTTATATACTAATATGTGATTTTGATGTACAAAGATAATTAGGTCCAACTTTTGTTTTCTCCTTCAACATTCAGCAAGAATACAATCAACCATAGTTGTTGTTATTGAAACAAGGCTCCACTTGAAACAATATCAAGGCTATGACCTAGCCGCTTCATCGTGGACTCTGTAACCATTACATTAACCCTACTATATTCAACAAGGAGAATCTTGACTATGTACAAGCAGTGAAAACAAATAATAATGATATTTTTTTGATGGTAATCCCTCTTTTGATGTGAATATGTTCTTGTTTCACATCATGGTCAACAACCTATTAGTTGCACTTGCTTCTTACTTTAAAAAATTCCACACTCTAAAGGAGATATTATGAAAATATATCATAGTCTGATAGTTGCTTTTTTATTCGCCTTGCATGCTTTCAAAACAAGAAGTTTACATTTTGTCTCTGTGATGTTTTGTCTTGATAGAATGTCCTAAAGAGAGATTTTTATTGAAGAACCATGCCCCAAAAAGAGTGGTTTTTAATTAAACAAAACTTAATGTGAGAGTGAATCATATATATTGTATTGATTTTATTTGCCTTGCATGCTTTCAAAACAATAAGTTTACATCCTTAATCTGCGATGTTTTGTCTCAATAGAATGCCCTAAAGAGCGATTTTAGTGAAGAACCATGCCCCAAAAGGAGTGGTTTTTAATCAAACAAAACTTAGTGTTAGAGTGAATCATATATATTGTATTGATTTTATGCCTTGAAAATAAAGAACATCGAGAATATTTTTTTCCTGGTAATTGTGTTGTTTGTTAATTGTGATGTTTGAAGTTCAAAGTGTCTTCATACAATATATCTATTTTATTTCAGATTTATACTTTCTTTAGTATGTCATATAAATTTTTTTTCTATTAACTTTAAACACAGGTCTTAAAGTGTTGTCTCTTACAGCTTGATCAAGACAACTTGATCTCCTTGTGACACATGATGAAATGAAATCACACCTTAGTGTCAAATGGGTACCCCGAAGAGGTGTTGAAGGTCAATTAGGATAAATTTTGGTCTATTTTTTTCTTACATTTATGCAACACATGAGGTCAATTGGTAGGTCATTTGGCAATTGATGTTGTTTGTGCAACAAAGGTCTCAATGGAGAAGTGATAGCTTCAAATAAATTATGCATCCACTTATAGGGATCCAAACATGATTGAAATAAAACCTTTGAATTAGGAAGATAATCACATTCCATTACCAACAAGCTCATGTTATGTTTGCAATAAGGAGAGAGGGAGAGAGAGAGAGAGGGAGAGGTAGGGATAGAAAGAGGGAGAGATAGAGGGGGAAGAGCAAGAGATAGAGGGCTAAGGAGATATAGATAAAGTTGGATATGGATAAGGAGAAGGAGGAGATGGAGGAGAGGTAGAGATGAAGATAGAGCGAGAGAGGAAGAGGGGGAGAAATAGATAGAGAGATACAAGTAGAGGGAGAGATAAATACAGAGAGAGATAGGGAGATAGAGAGGGAGAGATAAAGATGACAAGATAGAGGAAGAGGGAAAGGGAGAGAAAGAGAGATATAGATGG
>VDFB02090197.1:23463-56367 GCA_007258455.2 Sequoia sempervirens | reverse complement strand
AAATGATAATATTTGTTTATAATGTTTTAGATATAAGTAGAGGACTCATGTTTCGATGTGATGCATATTTTTTTGAAATTTTTTTCCAAGTAAATAATTAATTATGAATTTTTTATTACAACTTTTAAATAATTAATTATCCTATAGTATGCAAAGCATAGAATGTGATGCATGTTTCAGATTCAAAAAATGTTATACTATTTGAAAGCTATAGATTTTTTTTCAATCAGCCTATCAATCAGGACTTTAGTCGTAATTCAAATAGAAAATGAATAATAATTATTTATTAAATTCAAAGTAAAGCATAATTTATATTGATGGAAACCTAAGAACCTCCTTTAAAAACCCTTTTCGTTTCATCAATTTTGGGATAAAAAAAAGT
Source organism: Sequoia sempervirens (assembly GCA_007258455.2). NCBI lineage: Eukaryota > Viridiplantae > Streptophyta > Pinopsida > Cupressales > Cupressaceae > Sequoia > Sequoia sempervirens. The sequence continues at coordinate 55,985 of VDFB02090197.1, read as the reverse complement.
TGTCAGCTACATACCCTACACATACCCATCATATCGCCACTTTTTGGCCCATCATGATCTTGCACATACCCATTTCTATTTATCTATTTATCTCTCTATCTCTATAATCTCTATCTTCTCTCTTTTCTCTTTTTAGCCCTTTATTTCTATCTTTGTTCCTCTCTCATTATCTATCTTCGTCTCTTTCTCCTCCCTTGTCTCATTTTTCTCTCTCGACCTATCCATATCTTATCTCTATCTCCTTCTCCCTTTTCTTTTCCTTTCTCTTTCTCTTTCTCTCTCTATATGTTTGTCTCCTTAAGTGTGCAATGAGTACATTGAAGAGGTCTTAAAGGTGAATTATCATATCTCTAATCAAATGACATGCTACCATGAGCATAACTCCATAAGGACACATGACATCCTTGGATTTTTGACATGAAACAACCAATCAAAATTTGGTTTCTCTTTTCTCTCTTTCTTTCCCTTTGTAGCATTATATTTCTCTCTCATGCTCTATCTCTCTTTGTCTATTCTTCTCTCTCTTGATTTTGATCTATCTAAATTTGTCTCTTTCTCTCATTCTCTATCTTTTGAGTTTCTCTCTTTGTATTAGCTAATAGGCTACATACATATAGTGTGAGATTAAAGCCTAAAAAAAGTCTCACACCTGCAAACCAACATTGAGTTGCTGGAAAACAAGTTTCAGATATCATTTAATGGTAAACCAGTTGTAGTCTAATGGTAAATTCCTCTAAAAGATCAAGTAAAAGCATCCAAAATCTCACTTATCACATAAAAGCTGGATAAATATTGATTTGACAACTAGATAACATTCTATTTCCATTTGCAGTATTTTTTTGTCAATTTGATGGAAACTTTCTTTTTTCATTTGCATTGGTTTATGTTTTAAATTTGTATGCTAATATTTCATAATTAGATAATACTTAATTTCTTTAAAGAAAAAATCTAGATTTTTCTAAATTTATTTGATTTCATTATTTAACACTTATTATGAATTGGTTAATCTAGCTATATGCAACTAGACTTTGTAGCACATCCATGTGTAAACACATACTCTCTATCATATTAACGTGTACATATAGTTTTCTATCAATGTAATCCTTGAACGGTCTCCTTTAGGTGTAGGTGCTAGTATATATACCTCTCTCTATATAGAAGTGTCTCCCCCTCTATCTCTTTTTTTCTTCCTAATCTATCCATAGAGAAATTAAACTATTATATTTTTTATATATTAATTTCATTTGTTCTATATAAAAATATGTTAATTATTAATTATAATAATTTCATATTTATATTTAATAATTTTAATTATAGAATATAATATATAACAATAATATAACTTATATATACTATTATATATAATAATTAATATAATATAATTATATATGATTTAATCTTTATTATATAAAATATATATAATATATTCATTATATTTTGTATTATATTTATATATTATTTTTTGTATTATATAAAAATATAATAATTATTAATTATTAATTGTAATAATTTTAGATATGTATTTAATTATTAATTATTAATTACGTAGGGTAAAGGATGTCGTAATGTTTAAACCTTATTTTTAGGTTGCAGCTTGTCAAATTGGAGAAGTGATAGCTCAATACCAATGAGGAAGAGTTTGGAGGAGTGAAAACCAATAGCTGCGGGAAAGCAGCAAAAAAGGGCAAAAAAAACCAGAAAAATGATGAAAAATGATGAACGACTGACATTCGTTTAATCCTCTTGCATTGGTACGAACACAAGATAGCCATCGACACTGAAAATAAAAGTAAATGTGATCTAACAGTTTCTGATAAATGAACAACCTTGCAACGCATCTCCCTCCTTTCTAACCATTCACGAACAAAAAGAACTTCAGAAGCTCCAATAATGACATGCCTTCGACGTAAAAATCTCCTCAAATAGTGAACTTTGTAATGACTAAATTTTTTCAAGAGTGCTTTCACAAATAGAAAATGATCACTCTATTGTGTTTATGCCAAACAATGGTAGCATTTATAGGCCCAATTTTTAAATATCTCTATTTACTATGACAAGACATATAATCTCTCGCCATTAAAAATATTCAATGAATTTGGCATGAAGACAAGTGAAAAGACATTCTCTGAATATGTATTCTGCACTTAATCTCTACCCAACTTGTTAGTAAGCTTATCCATGGAACCTATCAATCATGGCAAGCCTCATGACATGAAACGATGAATTTCATGCAGTAACTTCTTCGTGGCCTTCAAAAACAATGACGATCCTTACAAGACACGTTAGGTATTTACTAAAACCCAAAGTACACATGCTCTGAATATCAATACGAGGTGTATTAAAACTGGATGCCACATAACCAGCTGGAGGTTGACGTAGGCAATAACCTTCACATAATTGTGGCACAACATGTGTGTGCAATAAACTTCTAGCTTTGTTAAAATAGAGATGAGACCTTTGGAGGAGCAAGTGTTGAAGTGGTCTACGTACATTTAGATAGAATAGGGTGATATGGATTCGAAAAATATTCGCATTCATTACTTAACTCGACTTCATTAATACGATATGGCGGTGATTTTTTTACTGAGTTTCAGTGTGAATGCTCCCTCATCCTCATCCCAAGAAACATCGTGATATTTTCATAAGGCATTTAATGCAAAGGACGACTTTTGAGGTAACAATGAAAACGTATAGAACATTCTAGTCTTGACATCGTATATGAAGGCGACGATGAAATTTATTTTTCTGCTTTAACAATATTGCACTTAGTTAATAACCAACTAATAAACGTGCAAGTGCTATTTAATGTGTGATGAAAGGCGTTATTAATGTGAAAGAATCACAATGAAAAATCTGGATGAAACAACGCACAAATATGATCAGTTTCATCGTCTCCCAAGGGCTCTCAGACGTTGATTTAAATTTTTAGCTTGATCTCTTTCAAACTGGATACGACCTTCTAAGGCTCTTCTTATAATAAATGCTCAAATAGGGCTGCAGTGTAGTTTTTTTTTACAACTATCATGGTGAGCTATAATTTATGTCATGTTTGTATATTGATCTTAAGTTGTGTGTTTATTTGATTGACTGGCTTGTTTAATATAGCAGATGCTCTAACATCAAACAAATGTTTATTGGAAACCTTTTGATCATTGCAAAATTACACCTAAAAATGGATTCTATGAGCACCAAAATAACACTTTCTATTCGGCAACTTCTCAGATCTAGGCTACACCAGCAGAAATAAGCTTAGAAATAAGCTTACCTCAGGAGTGGAGTTATTAATTTTCACCTACTGCTAATATCTAATGCTTATTTAGGATTGAAAATTTAGAAGTTTGGGATTGTTTTGGGGGGTGGAACTACTCTATTTGGAGAGTAGTCTGTTAGCTTTTATGTTTGAAAACACATAATAGAAGTGACAGGTCATGGATGGTGGCTTGTATTTTACTTGGTCAAGAGTTCTCCAAGTTCTTATATGGGTTGCACAGTAGTCATAATTTTTGGTATATTCACATTATTATAAGCATATTGCATCAAAGGGTGCTAGTGGACCACCAACAAAGTATTATCCAATAATGTGGCATGTTTCCAAAGCCTTAGTGGAAACATTTATTCATAATGAAAATTCATTAGAGTAAAAGGTTCTTTCTAGCATTGGTAGTAGAATTTCATTCATAAAGCACAACAGGTTTCCTTGAGCTCTATCAATTAACAAGGTTTCAATTTCTCTGAGTGAACAATAATTGTTTCCTTAACTTTGTACAATGTAAACAAATTGAGCCATTATAGCCCCTCACCATACAACATATTGCAGATTTCTACATTTTAGATTATAGATTTTTATTTTTTTTCTATTTTGTAGAAGGCAATGCATAGCTTACAATCAGGACATTCCATGTGATGATATCTCTTTGAGTCATTATGCCAAATAGTTAAAGTGCCTTGTTTATAGTTCCACAATTTGCATACATATCCACCAAGGTAGTTGCATTATAACATCTAACAAAAATCCTCCTTCCATTATGCTTTTATAAATTTCATGCCCTAATCTAAATCTCATGTTTTCTATGCATCCACAATTTCCTTACACATCTACAAAGGTAATTTTAATTACATCATCTGATGAAATTTGTCTATCCTTTATGTTTTGATGGATTTTCCTACCCTTTTCCAAAGTCTCATTTTGGCACAAAATATTTTATCAAAAGTTTGTCTCCCTTTTCTATATCTCCATTGTCATTTACTCTTATTTCTATCTCTTGTCCTTGTAAGGAAAGAATACAGATGTAGAACAAAATTTACTAATGTCAAAACTCAGAGAAGAATGCTGCTATGACTTTAAATTTTACAATTGCATACCATTAAGATGTACATGAAGGAAATAACAGGGTATGTGTAGGATCATGATGGGCCAAAAAGTGGCGATATGTAAGTGATATGATGGCCCATGTGGCTGACGACTTTTTTTTAACCCAAAATTGATGAAGTGAAAAGGGTTTTTAAAGGAGATCCTCAGCTTTCCACCAATATAAATTATTCTTTACTTTGAATTTAATAAATTATTATTATTCATTTTCTATTTGAATTACAATTAAAGTCTCGATTGATAGGCTGATTGGAAAACATCTATAGATTTCAAATGGTATCACATTTTTTGAATCCGAAATATGCATCACATTATATGCTTCGCATAATATAGGATTAAAAAAAAAAATGAATTTCATGAAGTTTGACAAAGTTAAGGTGGTTAAACATCACGAGTTTTATTTTTTTAAAAAGTTGTAATAAAAAAAATTAATTATTTACTTGAAAAAAATTATAAAATAATATGCATCACATTGGAACATGAGTCCTCTACTTATATCTAAAATCTTATAAAAATATTATCATTTTATTGTGGTTAGGGTGGTCAAGCAGGACACCTACTTCTTTTTCCACGAAATTTAAATACTCTGCATTGAAATTTCAAATTTTCACCAAATAGATTTAAAAAAAAAAAAAAACCTAGTAGTTTAGAAACTAAATTCAATTTGCTATAGATTCTATATGGGAAAACCCTTACGGGAGAAAAACCCACCACACCAAAGAAAATCACTAGTATTACAATAATAAAATTACATACAAGTTACAAAGTCTCATTTTAGATGTCAATATTACAACAACAATATTTCCATGATCAATCTTGTACAAAATATTACTATTACAATGCTTTTAAAACAACATATAGACCATTCGATCATCCAACCTTTGAACCATCGAACTCTCTAAACCTTTGAACCTTTTCATAGTTTCAAATGTTGCAATATATTGCAACAACCATGATCGATCCATTCTCTGTACAATTGATTTAGTTCAACTTCCTCCATAGAGCAACTATCAAACTTCTCAGGAATCCAAATGGCCTCCTACCAAGTTACCAACATCCTCCAATTAACGACTTACATCTCAGTAGTCAACCAAGAAACCATGCTTTTCACCTTACATCACGCTACCGTTGTGCAGTCTACAGGTTCTCGCGGGGTGGCAGTTTACTGCGCTACCTCCAAACAGGTCAAGAGCTTTTGAGGTATGGTGGTAACTGCTCTACCGCTGGATAGGTCGACAGCTCCTGCGGTATAGTGGTTTACACCGCACTACCGCTGCACATCCGATGACCTCTTGCAGCATGGCGGTAACTGCGCTACCACACCCCATAGTAAAGTCACCCATGGTACCACACTACTGCTCAACGACTTAGAGGCTCCCTCGGTATGGTGGTAACCATGCTACAACTCCTCTCTCTCAAACACCTGGTGGTATAGAGGTAAAGGCATAAACAAACCACTTATGAATTCTTTGTTGCTTGGTGACAGTATCCAAGTTTCTACCAATAAGTTTGAGACACATATTCTCAACAATCTCCTACTTAACGAAGAACTCACTGAACCCTTTTTCAATATCTGAAGTCATCAAATATTCTAGACCCCAAGGCCCATCGAATTTGTACACCATCTGAACTTATATGTGCTCACTGGCTTTGTCAAAGCATCAACAACATTCTTCAAAGTATCCACCTTTTCCAAACAAACCTTTCCATCATCCACCATATCTCGTATAAAATGATACTGTACATCAATATGTTTCATCTTGGCATGGAAAGAAGGATTTTTCGCTAGATAAATGGCACTCTGACTATCACAACAAATAGTAATCTTCCCTGCATCAAAACCAATATCAGAACACAATCTCCTAAGCCAAATGACTTCCTTACAAGCGTGAGTTTTTGCCATGTACTTAGCCTTAGTTGTAGATAAAGCGACTACAGCCTATTGCTTACTCATCCAACTAACTGCACCACCATTCGTCATGAAACAATATCCACTAGTGGATCTTCTGTTTTCAATGTCCCCTACCCAATCAGAATCCACATACCCATGAATGTTGAGAGTTCTCTGTGATTCAACTGAATTACCATGGTAACACAAAGCATATTCTGAAGTTCCCTTCAAATATCTGAACACTCTTTTCATAGCATCCCAATGTGTCCTTCTGGATTAGACATAAACCAGCTAAGTACTCCCACTGCTTGGGAAATGTCTAGCCTTGTACAAACCATTACGTATATTAAACTACCAACTACACTAGCATAAGGCACTCTGGTCATGTCCTCTATCCCAGTAGGAGATTTTGGACAATCTTCAACAAATAACTTTGTTCCCTGTAAAAATGGAGCAACTAGCTAGTTGCAATCAGTCATACAAAATCTCTCCAGAACAGTGTTAATATACTTACTTTGGTTGAGCCAAAGTTTTATATTCTTCCTATCCCTGGTTATTTCCATTCCCAGAATATACCTAGCTGCACCAAGATCTTTCATTTCAAACTTTGCAGACAACTAAGATTTTAGATCAGAAATCATAAACTTACTATTGCCTATGAACAACATATCATCAACATAAAGTGCAATAACAAGAACCCGATCATTTTCAGTCTTGAAATAGGGTATGTGTAGGATCATCATGGAAAAAACAGGTTAAGTGAATTTTTTTTTTGAAAAATCAGAGTTAGGAAACTTGACATAAAAATTTGAATAAGTTATCTATATTATTTCAAAAATATGTAAGAATAGAATCTATAGAAAATTGAATGTAATTTCTAAACTACTAGGTTTGTTTATAAAAAAAAATCTATTTTGTGAAAATTTGAAATTTCAATGGAGTAGTACTTAAATTTCAGGGAAAAGATAAGAAGTAGGTGTCTGTCTGACCACCCTAACCACAATAAAATGATAATATTTTTTTATAATATTTTAGGTATAAGTAGAGGACTCATGTCATGATGTGATGCATATTTTTTTGTAATTTTTTTCCAAATAAATAATTAATTATGAATTTTTTATTACAAATTTTAAAAAATATAAAAACCCATATGTCTGACCACCTTAATTTGATCAAAACATCATGAAATTCAATTTTTCTTTTTTTAATCCTATAGTATGTGAAGCATAGAATGTGACACATGTTTTGGATTCAAAAAATGTGATACCGTTTGAAAGCTATAGATGTTTTTCATCAGCCTATCAATTAGGACTTTAGTCGTAATTCAAATAGAAAATGAATAATAATTACTTATTAAATTCAAAGTAAAGCATAATTTATATTGGTTGAAAGCTGAGAATCTCCTTTAAAAACTCTTTTCGTTTCATCAATTTTGGGTAAAAAAAAAGTCATTAGCCACATAGTCATCATATTGCCACTTTTTGGCCCATCATGACCTTGCACACACCCAATACACACAATGATCTGATTTTGATCTTACAAAACCCAGTGACAAAAGAAACATGTCAAAATTCTAGTACCACATTCTAGGCGACTATTTTAAACCATATAGAGATTTCTTTAACTTGCAAACTAGATTTTCTTTACCTTTTATCACAAAATGCTCAGGCTAGGACATATAAATTTCTTCTTCAAGATCACCATGAAGAAATGATCTCTTCACATCCATTTTCTCAATCTCCAAGTCATAAGCTACTGCAAGTGAAAAAAGAAATTTGATAGATGTAAGCTTTGCTACCGGAGAAAATATTTCCCCATAATCAATTCCCTCTACCCGGGAATAACCCTTTGCAACCAACCTCACTTTGTAATTTTCAGTACTGCCATCCAGGCCAATTTTCCTTTTAAAAATCCATTTACAGCCCATAGGCTTTCTACCTTCAAGCAATGGAACCAGATCCCAAGTGTCATTCTTCTTTAACGATGCCATTTCTTCATTCATGGCTTCCAACCAGGAATCTGAATCAGTCATTTCAACTACCTCTTTTACATTCCTAGGTGAGCATCAGTATTAGTAATCAAAGTATAAGCACAACTAGAATCCATACCTATTAGGTTGCTTCTTTTCATGTGTAGACCTCCTCACAAGCTGAGGCTGAGGTTGTGATTCTTCTTCAGAACTCTCTGAGCTGCTCAAACTCTCCTCAGTTTCAGGAACACTATTAATGTGTTGTTCCTCTTTTTCAAGAGTTAGAGGTATTTCAACATCATTTTCCTCTTTATTTTCTTTCATCTCTAACTACAGTTCTACTAAAGAAGGTTTCAGCTCTCGAAATATTATGCTTCTGTTGTATACAACCTTTTCAGTCATTGGATTCCAAAGCTTGTATCCTTTCACACCAATGTCGTAGCCAATGAAGATACACTTAACAACTTTGTTCTCCAATTTAGATCTCTTCATATTTGGCACATAAACATATGCTTCGCAGCCAAAGACTCGAACATGTATCAGAGAGGGCTTCTTACCAGACCAAGCTTCCATAGGTGTTTTATCAACAAGTGTTGAATAAGGAGATCACTTTACCAAGTAACATGTTTTAGCTATAGCCTCAGCCCAGAACTTCTGTTCCAGACTAGCATTGCTCAACATACTTCTTGCCTTCTCCATCAGCGTCTTGTTCAACCTTTTAGCAACTCCATTTTGCTGTGGAGTGTAAGGTGTAGTTTTATGCCTCTTAATTCCATGATCTTTGCAATACCTTTCAAATTCTATAAAATAAAATTCACCACCATTATCTGTCCTCCACCATTGATTTTCTTACCAGTCTGATTTTCAACCAAGTTCTTGAACTCTTTAAACCGACTGAACACTTCTGATTTACTTTTTAGAAAATATACAAATTCCCTTCTCGAATAATCATTAATGAATGATACATAATATTTTGAATTCGACAAAGAATGAACATTTACTAGACCGAAAACATTAGAGTGAATATAATCCAGAACACCAGAAGATTTATGAGGACTGGAATAAAAACAAACACAATGATGTTTTCCAAATGTACAATGTTCACAAAATTCAAATTCCAAATTACAATCATCAAGCCCCTCAACCAGGTTTTTATTTTTCAATGTTTTTAAACCTTTCTCACCAATATGACTTAGCCTTTGCTGCCAGAGCATAGTCTTCTCTACAGGAAGTTTAACTTCCAAATAATTAGCCCCTACAGGGACTTCAGTCTCCTTGGCACGAACAACCTTCTGTGACTTTACAGAGACACTATTACATTGAACAACAAGTGCGCCCAACTTATACAAAGTACCAATACGGGAACCCCTAGCCAGCACCATTGAGCCTCTATTCATTTTACAACCATTGCTAGAGAAAGAGACTTGCATTCCAACATCATTTAGCTTACTTACAAAAAGTAAATTCTGAGCCAAAACTAGTATGTGCATTACGCAATCAATTCCCTCTACCATTAGGAAACTGAATTCTGACTCTTCCACGACCAACAATTTCTAGAGATGAATCACTTGCCAAGTACACCTTTCCACCATCGTATTTTCCATACTTTGTAAACTAGTCTCTATGAGATGTCATGTGGAAAGATTCTCCAAAGTCAATTAGCCAGACATCATCTAATGCTTGTGTTGCCAAAGCTGTAATGAAGACATTTGCATCGCTCTAAGAAGAATCATTGTTGGAAGAGTTCTTCTTCTTCTTATTTTTCTCCTCTTTGCAATCCTTTCAGGTATAAACAGGTTGCCCACAATTCCAGCACTTCACCTTGGACTTCTTACCAAGAGACTTTGATCTCCCTTTTGATTTTGATTTGGATTTCTTGTCCTTCTTCTTGCCTTTTTCTTTTGATTTTCCTTGAACAACAAGAGCCTCCTTCGCCATCTCAGAATATTTCCTTCTCATTTCTTCATACAACAAAGAAGCAACCACATCTTCCATCTTGAAAGTGGTTGTCGTGCTCCCAATCGCCATCACCAAGTGATCCCAAGAATCTGGCAAAGAACATAACAATAGCATACAATGATCTTCATCATCAATTTTTACCCTCACAGATGTTAACTAAGCAATTAGTGTGTTAAACGTATTTAGATGATCAAAAACAGATGCCCCTTCCTCCATTTTCAAAGAGTATAACTTCTTCCTTAAGAACAATTTATTCACCAAGGATTTTCCCTGATAAATATCTCCAACCTTCTTCCAGAAAGAAGATGCAGTATTCTCTTCATGAAGATTCGGGAGAATAGAGTTTTCCAAACAGAGTCTTATAAACCCTTTTTCTTTTCTGTCTGTGAGGTCCCAATCTTCTTACTTCATGCCAGAAGGTTTCGTTCTAGACACAACAAGCGAAAGATCTCGATCCACCAACAGGTCTTCCATTTTAAGTTTCCACAACTCAAAATTGTTGTCATTGAATTTCTCAATTTTAATCTTTCCTATTTGTCAAAACTCAAAGAAGAATGGGGATATGACTTTAAATTTTACAATTACATACCATTAAGATGCACATGAAGGAAATAACAGAATAGAGAAATAAAATCAAACACAACTAACACCAGATTTACATGGGAAAACCCTTACGGGAGAAAAACCACCACACCAAAGAAAATCTCTTGTATTATAGTAATCAAATTACATACAAGTTACATACTCTCCTTTCAGATGTCAATATTACAACAACAATATTTCCCTGATCAATCTTGTATAGAATATTACTATTACAATGCTTTCAAAACAGCATATAGACCATTCGATCATCCAACCTCTGAACCATCAAAATCTCTAAACCTTCAAACCTTTTCACAGTTTCAAACATTGCAATATATTGCAACAGCCATGATCGATCCATTCTCTATACAACAAATTTAGTTCAACTTCCTCTACAGAGCAACCATCAAACTTCTCAAGAATGCAAACGGCCTCCTTCCAAGTCAGCAACATCCTCCAATTAACGACTTACATCTTAGCAGTCAACCAAGAAACCGTGCTTTTCACCTTACACCACGCTACCGCTATACAATCTAAAAGTTCCCGCGTGGTGGCGGTTTACCGTGCTACCTCCAGATAGGTTAAGAGATTCCAAGCTATGGCGGTAACCGCTCTACTGCGGGACAGGTCAACATCTCTCGCGGTATAGTAGTTTACACCACATTACCGCTGCACATCCAGTGACCTCCTAAGGCATGTCAGTAACCGTGCTACCGCACCCCATAGTAAAGTCACCCACAGTATGGCAGTATCCACCGCACTACCACTCAATAGCTGAGAGGCTCTCGTGGTATGGTAGTAACCGCACTACCGCTCCTCTCTCAAACATCTGGTGGTATAGAGGTAAAGGCATAAACAAACCACTTATGAATTCTTTGTTGCTTGGTGATAGTATTAGAGTTTCTACGAGTGAGTTTGAGACACATATTCTCAACAGTCCTACATCTCTCTCTATTCCTCTCTTTATCAATCTCCCTCCCACATCTCTATCTCCCTCTCCTCCTCTTTATCACACTCACTCTTTACTTTTTTTATATATCTCTTTCTCTTCTCTACCACTCTTTTACTTTCTCTCTCATTTTCACTACCTCTCTTTTCCTCTATCTCTCTTTCTATATTCCCCTCTCTATTTTGCATGGATTTTTATTATATAAACCAATGAAAATAAACTGTGTAATTTGAAATAAAGAGGCACATTCTCTTTGAAAGAACAAGTTGGATCTACTTTCAACCAAAGAATTTTTAAATAGATGAAAAACTATAACATGATTGTTAGATTGATAGTTATGGGAAATGTGGATGCCATTTAATTTTCTTTGTAGTCCCTTGTACTGTGTGAGACCCCAAATTGGGATATGAGGAAGAAAAAAAGGAGAGGAAGCCCTTTGGAGGAAAGATACCATATCCGTAATGAGGAAAAATCTCATTGATTTTTTTAATTCTCATTACATTGATAATATTTCGAAATGGATTCTCCATACAACTACATATATAACTCGGAAAATGGATAATACTTTGCTTCCTTGTAAGAAACAACAAATTATTTTGTGATATTAAAAAAAAACCCTAAATTGCATATTCACAAATTGTGGGGTAAGAGCAGTTTCTTTTAAATTTTTTTGAAAGGAACTTAAAATATAATTGTAGAAAAATAATAATATATAATAGTAATATTACATGGTTATATTTATTATTACAACTTATTAAATATAAATTATATTATTATTTTTATTTTTATTAAGAGGGGTAAATGCTTTTGGCTCGAAGATATGAATCGGTGAGGTCACAAATGGGGGACCTCATCCCCAATATAAATTCTCGACAATTGCAACCCAATGAGGTTTGAAGTTTGATGTCAAGAATAATAACAAAACTTAACCATCACACCATGCCACTATTGGCAATATAATTTATATTATTATTATATATTATATTTTATAATTAAAACTATTAAATACCAATATAAAATAAAATTAATATATTTTAATATAGTACAAATTCAATTAACAAATAATTATAATATAATATATAATTAATATATAATACAAATTAAATTGTATATAAAATAATTATATTATTATATTATAATTCTTAATTAATATATTTTTATATACTATAAACCAAATTAACACATATAAATATATAGAGAGGTATATATATATATATATATATATATATATATATATATATATATATATATATAATTTAGAGAGAAACTCAAAAGATAGAGAATGAGAGAAAGAGAGAGATTTAGATAGATATATATCTAGTGAACTATCTCTACCTCTCTCCCCCCTTCTATCTCTCTTATTAACTCCATCTCTCCTACTCTATATCTCTATCTCTATTTCTCTCTATGTCTTTCTATCCATATCTTTTTCTACCTCTATCTCTCTATCTCTCCATCTCTCCCTATATCTCTATCATTTTCCCTATCCCTTTCTATTCTCTATATCACCCTCTATCTATATATCTTCCTCTCTCCTCCATATTCTCTCTCTCCCTCCTCTACATATCTCTCTCCCTCTCTATATATTTATCTCGTCCATCTCTATCTATCATTCTCTCTTCTCTCTCTTTGTCTCTCCCTTTGCTTCTCTCCATATCACTCTCCTCCATCTCCATCTCTATATCTATCTTCCTCTCTATCTCTATCTCCTTACCCCCCTCTCACTCTCTCTCACTCTTCCCCTATCTATCTCTCCCTATTTCTATCCCTTTCTATTCATCTATCTCTTTCTCTCCCTATTGCAAACATAACATGATCTTCTTGATAACAAATCCCTATAAGTGAACACATAGTTGATTTGAAGTTATCACTTTTCCATTGAGACCTTTATTTCACAAACACCATCATTTGATAAATAGGCTACACAAATGTATGCAAAAAAATAGAACAAAATTTTTCTTAATTGACCTTCCAAACCTCTTCGGCGTACCCATTGCACACCAAGATGCAATTCTAGTTTATTATAAAAGATTTTAATAGGGGTGACCGTCATGTTCCGTCAAATTCCAAATCTGATTCCATCTTCGTTTGAATTGTTCCCCAAAAAGGAAATGCCTATTTTTAAGGACTTTTTGTTTAATTAGCAACTAACAAAATCTAAATAAGGTAATATTTTTTCTGCCCGTAACTTGATAAGATCTCTCTCTTTAAAGATTTTTTTAACTCATTTTATTATTAATATGTTACTAATTATATAATAATATTAATTGCATAACTCAATAAATATTATAAATTTAAAATTTGGCGCGCAACGTTTATCAGCTGTGATGGAGGGATCATTGATGGCGTCAGCATATAATCAGCTGCTGGATTGACGCTGCCCTTCGTTTAAAACCAGGAGCTCTCTTTCATGCGTCTAACTCACAGGGAAAAAGAGTGCTAACGGCTATTGTTATTATTATTAGTAGTGTTACTGAAAAAATACATTTGTTCTTTTCTCTGAGGATCTGAAACAGGTAATTGCTTTGTTGAGGATGAAGCAACTTACTCCAACTTCTTCTTATTCTTGGTGGAGGGACAGCCGCAACTCTCCAAAACAATCTGCATGGCTTCATAATACTCTAGGAGGTACTTACATACACTTCTTTTTTACAGATTCGTCTATGCTAGGATAAATATTTTGTATCCTATTTGTCATTTTTCCAATTTGAACCAGTGCTTGAAGATATGGCATTCTATTGTTTATTGATGGCAGAGCTTGAAGAGAAGACTCAGGCAATGTTGAGTCTTGTAGAAGCAGAAGCTGATTCATTTGCTCAACGAGCTGAACTTTTCTACCATAAGAGGCCGCAACTCATTAGCATGATTGAAGAGCAATACAGGGCGTACCGATCATTGGCAGAACAGTATGACCATCTCAAGTTTGGATTTACAGAGAATGTTCAAGTTAACTATGGACTATCTTGCAAAGCTCCCCTGGAAATTTCATGTTCAGATTCTGTGGAGGCTAGCTATGTTGTCGATGCCCCAGAGACTGAAAATGTCGGAAGCATAATAAGTGAAATGGAAGTCAAAATGGAGACAGAGACAGAAGAAGCCATTCAGATTAAGCAATTGGAGATGAAAAATAATAAATTGGAGGAGGAGTTGAAAATCATCAAAGCTGAGAACACAAAACTCAGAAATGAAAGCACTGATTTGCACAAGGAATTACAGTTCATCAGAAATGAGAAGACGAAGCTATGGTATGAAAATGAGATCAATGTACAGCAACTGAAAGTTCTAACAAAAAAGGTCAGCAACCTGCAAAAAGGGAACAAAAGCTATAAAAACACCAATTTGAGGGATGAGAATGTTTGTAACTTGACAGAGGAGAATACAAAGCTCTGTACACAGAAGGATGTTGAAATGAGATTGGAAAAGAATGAAAAAGTGGTATTGGAACTGAGCCTGAGTCTAGGGGAATTGCAAAATGAGGTCCACCAGTTACTTGATGAAAATAGGAAACATGAGATTGAACTTCTGGAACGAGATGAGCAAAAAAGAGAAGCAATAAGGCAGCTCTGTTTTACTATAGATACGTTGATGGATAAAAACAAGAGATTGCATAATGTTCTTCAAAAAATACAAGGAGAAGGGGGAAGCAAGCTTAATCAAATTGGAAACAGCCCCTCACAAATTTCATGGTGGAAGAAATTCTTCAATGCTGGATGGTGGATATAGACCTTTAATCAAATTGGAAACAGCCTGTTTTTGTTTTAGAGTAAATTAAAATATCAATATGTAATTTTTTTAATTAATTTTTAAAAATATTGATTTGACGTTTTTTACAATGATTAAAACGAGTTAGGAGTGGTGATTTATGGTTTTTATTTTTTTCTATTTAAATCTTAATTCTTATTCTTCATTTAAGTCTTAATTCTTGTTTGTTGAATGAAATTTTCATGAGAAAAATAATTACATAATTTGATTTTTAAAAATTATCTACAATATCATGGATTAGATAGAAATTTAAGTCATGCAATATGTTTTAGAATATGTGCAATTTAAATGTCTTCACACTTTCCTTGCTTTATACTAATCAAGCGGAGGGAAACTTCTATGTCTAGGATTTTAAATTTGAATTTGAAAGAACAAGATTATTTTCATAAAACATGTAATTGATGTAGGCTATTTTGTAAATTATGGATCTGACCTTAGATGAGGAATTAATAAAGTGAGGATTGGGTCTAGAACCTAGTAGTGAGTGTAAATGGCATCAAGCTAGATTCATGTTATTTTCCAACTTCTAGGTGAAATACATTGTATTATACACTAGTCATTACATTAGGGACAATGACAAAGTGGACAATGACAAAGTGGCCTAAGTGTTCTATTATAACTCACTCTATGCTAACAACCTTGATTGGACACTATTTTAACCTGAGTGGATAAACCCAATTAAAATAAGCAAAACTATTGAAACATATATTATCTTGAATTGGCTCAATAAGACATTTGTTAAATATTTTGAATTTTTAAATCATGCAACTGAGTAATCAAATTAGACTATAATGAATAAAATATCATGATAATCATTGATGTGTTTGTTAGATCCCTAGGAACATTCAAGTAAATCTAAAACTATAAATCACCCATGCTAACTTTAAATCTCTTAAGGAACACTTTTTTTATATCATTAAATGTAAAAATCCTTGAGGAAATTTATAGAAGCACTAAATATCATAATCCTTAAGCGTACATGAAAAGAATTGTGTTAACAATATATACTTGTAAGAGAGGGGGACCAACCATGTGTTAAGGCTCCAGGTCACGGAGAGCCGAGAGCAGGGGGCTGCCCTAACTTGCCTCACTCTAAAAGATGTCTTGGTGTAAGGATCAAGAATGATGGAAACTATAACGTATTTCTACCACCATATAGATCCTAAACTTAGGTTTGGGCTAGGTGGGTTGGTTTTTTGAATCGGTACTATCTTAGACAACTCTATGTCCAAGGACAACAATGCAATTTTGGGATGACAACACGTCATGCTAGAGTCTCTCAAGTGCGTTGGAGTCCATACGGTCGAAAAACAGTGAACACAATACAAACTGCCTAAAAACTAACTAACAGCCTAGCTAGTTGGTTTTGATGGGAAAAATAGAATGATAAAGTAGGAGAGATAAAGATGAAGATAATAAAGTAGGTAGATAAAAGCTAGGGTGATAAAGATAATCTCACAAAAGTGTTTGTTCGCCAACTAGCTCCATACATACTTTAACCTACACATAAGCAAGAAGGGGAAAATTGTTAGGGTTATTTAGGGGTCTGCCTCAATCAGACCCCCGTTTTGGTGTTTCCACCTCCATAGATAACCAGAAAGCAATGAAGTAGAATATGTGATAAAGGAAAGAAATGAGATAAATACACACTACAAAAAAATATAATTCTACTCAACCAAATAACAAAGGAGAGGAGTGAAACATTACCACCTACACCCAAAAGCTCACTAGCCAATGGAGGAGAATATGGACTTGGCAAGGTCACCACAACCACAACTACAATGAAAGGAGGTCTCGCAAGACTCCAAGCCCATGCTTCTATGGCTTGCTTCACACTTGCAATGTGGAGTTGATGGAGTGCTGAAATGATGCTTGAGAGTGAAGTGAAATGGAAAGAGTGCTAAGAGAATGTGAATCTATTGCTTAGAGCCTGAAATGAGATGAGAATGGATGTTTTTGAAGGTGGGATGGGAAGAATCTACCATCTTCGGGGTTAGTTGGTCGAAGAGGGATGTTACAAATCAACCCCAATCAAGAGTGTAATGCCTTTGCCAACTTCAGATGTGAGAATCCGTTAGGGAAGGTAGCGCGTCACATAGTTGTCTGCATGCCACGCGTGTGTCCCCAAGAAAAAATCTCTCATTGACACAAAGGATAGATGAAACGTGGAAGGAAGGCAGTTGGGTGATGTGGAATTTCACCTTCAGATTTGATTTTCTAAGGTGAGTGTGTGTGAACGGGGAATTTGCGTAAGGGGTGAAAATTCGCTCCTATACATTGTTCCCCCACTTTAGCTAGCATGATTACTGATGAGTGCTTTGGTAAAGTAGATCAAAGAGTTAGTAGGGTTAGAGATTTATACTTGAATCATTGAGGAAGCAGACCGCGATCTAGGGAGCTGAAAAGCATAGGGCGGGAAAAGGAATCCATAGGTACACTCCTTGAGGAGCTTCAAACAAAAGACTCCATAGACCCACATAATTATGAAGCTGCACAAAGTACACCGAAGGCCCTCAAACCAACAATGGACAAATCTCGCAGGCTGAAAGTGTCTTATAGGCCTGCGGACTAGTAAGGAAGTGACCCCCAAGATCTCTCACATGAAGGAAGCCTTGAGAAGTAAGCACCTTACAGGCCCACAGACCTGTAAGGAGGTGTCATCCAACATCTCTCACATGAAGGAAACCCAATTAAATAAGCACCTTACAGGCTCACAGACTTGCAAGGGAGCGACCCCCAAGATCTCTCACATAAAGGAAGCCCAGAGGTGTAAGCACCTTACAAGCTCATAGACATGTACGAAGGCATCCCCCAAGATCTCTCACATGAGGGAAACCCAAGGAAGGGGACTCCGCAGAGTTGGAAAGGGGCATTACAGGTGCACCTATAAAGCGACATGTTTACCCACACATAAAACATGCTAGAAAACACAAAGCAGCCACACAGGAAAATAAGCAGATAGTCATGAAGACCATCAACAAGTCAGAAGGCTTTCAAAGTGGTCCCTCAGGGAACCCAACATGAAGAGGGGTCCACTAAAGGGACTTGATGTTTGAAAGTGCAGAAAAGATGTTTTTTTCTCAAATCGATTCATCATCAAGGAATCCTTTTGAAAGATGTTTACTTCATTAAGGAATTCGAAAGGAAGAAGATACCCCCTTGCAAGGGGAAGGTCAAGACAACTTCCACCTCGAAGGAAAGTTCTCAAGTCCTTTCTGTGTGAACCCATGATGATGGAAACACATTTCATTACATCCAAGGTCCGAGAATGTGATTCGTGAAAAAATCTTGCAAAGATTCTCGAGAAAATATTTGTTGGCAGCGAATACGTTTTTTGAAAATCAAAGTACCATAGAAATGGTGTTGTTACACATGAAAGGGATAACTCAAGAGAAGAAGAGAGAAAGATAAGAAAACAGTGAAAAAGAAATATCACGAATAAGAGACACAGGGGTGATCTGATATTTTGGGGTTAGAGTTGCTCATAAATATATATAAGTAAAAAAAATAGTATATAAATGAACTGTCATCAACCCCTACTATATCAGACCATGTGAAGAATGCACGAGAAAAAAAAGTGAAAATAAAAAATTGGGTCAACATGCAAGGGAAGCTTAAATTCCCCCAACACTATCATTCCTAATTTGTACCGTTTATCAAGCACAAACATAGAAGAATGATGATACAAATGGAAGAAGGTTTGTGACACAAAATCACTCCTGTATCCAAGCACCAACAAGGGTGACAAGGGTCATCTAGGAACACATAACACAATCATAAGGGAACACATCACAACACACATATCTAATCTAAAGGTAAAGAAGAGGCCTCCCCCTAACATTCATCAACCAAGAGGTCTTCTGCTTCCTAATCTAGATCATTTTAAGGGGAAGGAGGATGAGCCTACACAGGTGGAATATTAAGGGGAGGAGCTTTTGACCCTCTTCCAACAAGGGCTAACAAAGAAGGCCCCGTAAGGTCTTCTCCATTAGGATCTTGGGAAGCAATGGTCAACGATTTTGCAAAGATCACTAACAAGGCTAGAACTTCATTATGATAGTTAAACATGCACTTTATTGGAGTACCATGTCATACCTCAGCAGATGGAGAGGGTTGTGCCTGAAGTTCACTGCTTGGGTCACTAAATGACTTGGGAGCGGTGACAAACTTAGGGGAAGCTGAGACTTGTTCCATCACTAAGATAGAACAAGCTAGCACATGGCCACCCTTTGGAGAAGGTGGGCTCCTCTTACACCCTACATTGTTGGAAGGGCCATTCCCTACCTTTTGCTTCATAAGGGGATGTGAACTCCCCGCAAATGAGGCAAGAGGAATGGAAGAATAGGAGGAAGAGAAAACCATGACAAATACCATTAAAGTATTTTGCATATGCATGGGTTTAGATAATGGTGGGATGTTTGGAAGGAACATCAATAGGGGTAGCTCAGCTAAAGGAGTGATAAACGCCTGCACCTTTTTTGGGTCAGGTGCACTTACACTCATAGTGGGAGCTAGAAGTGAGACTAAACTCGATTGAGTAGAAGTAGAGGGGAGGAGAGAGGAGGACGCATTAGGAGGCCTTGAAACATGGGCGGTAAACTCCTCTTCCTTCTTTTGCAGAGTGACCTACTCAGTTACTAGAGCCTTTCACTGGTGCTTGTGCTCACACACAAGGTGGTTTCTACAACTCTTCGAACTAGAGGTCAAGGTATATGAATGGATGGAAGGCTCCTTCTCAACCATGGGAGTGTCTTCTATAGCCATTTTTGGCGGAGGGATAGACTCCTGAATGAGAGCAGGAGGAGTAGGTTAAGAAATAACAGGGGGAGTAAGATCTAATGCCTCAGCAATAGGCCTCAAGTCCCATTTACTAATTTGGTAGAAAAAGTGGAGGGAGGTCATTGAGGCTAAGACATAGAGGATTCCCCATAGGGACCCTTCCTTCTACCATATCAAATGGGCCTAGGGTCCGTGGGAAGAACAGGAAGCTCGAACGTGGGACACTTGGGCTTTAACCAAGCGGGCACCATAGGATTCTCTCGTAGATGTGAAACATAATCTAATGGTGCCACAGTAGGGCAAGAGAAAGCATTAGGCTGAACAACAAAGAGGAAGAAGAGGGACCCTTAGAGGGATTTTCTTCTTCTCTTCTATAGACCTTTGTGGCATCATTGTCAGCTTTCAAAGAGGCTCTATGTGAAACAACATAAGGTGATGGAGGGTACACCACTTTAGGTGTGAAGCACCCTTTCTTGTACTTTTGATATGTCTCATACAAGAGATCCTTCCTAGGTGGGAGAGGACCAATGGGTGCAGGTCAAAAGTGATCTAAAGAATAACTGCCACGTGCAACCAATGGTCTATAACCAGTGTCATGGGTCACATGCACAAAACCCTCATGAATAAATTTTAAACATTTGTGCACAACCAAGGGAACTGCTTTCATAGCTACTAACTAGGGGATACCTAGCTTCACTCTGAAGAGTTCAAAAACTGGGATTATGTCAAATAGCAGGTTTACGGATTTAGGTCCAACAAGGACTGACAAAATTATACTACCAAGATGAGGTACGAAAAGTTTGTTATGTGTACAAGTGATGCTCACAGGTGCGTCATACCCATCTTTGTGAAAGAAGTTAATTAACATAATCTCCTCAGTTATAATGTTCACTTGAGACATTGAGTCAACAAGAACACCTACTACAGTGTTCATGTTGATTTGCGTAGGGATATAAAGAGGAGATGGTTCTCTATTGAAGCCCATCAATAGGTCCTGCGAGGTGAAGGTTATACCCATACTAATACTTGCAGGATACACAGAGGGGCTAGATAGATATAGAAAAGAGGCCATCACGCACACTGAATGATACTCTCACAAATCCCCCCAAGGGTTTGAAAGATGATAGTTGCCTAGTTAAAAGTTTTCACTCCGCAATACTTACAAAACCTTCCAACTATGCTTACTAGGGGTCATAGACTAGTTTGTAAGGAATAAAAGCCTCACAACACTCACACCTACAATTCTCCTAGAACACAAGGAAAGGAGCCTTTAGTACTGCCAAATGAAACCAAAATGGTTCACGATGGGTTCACCAAAAATGTAAGAGAGGGGGACCAACCACGTCAAGGCTCCAGGTCATGGAGAGCTGAGAGTAGAGGGCTGCCCTAACTTACCTCACTCTAAAAGATGTATTGGGGTAAGGATAGAGAATGATGAGCACTATAATGTACTTGTACCACCCTACAGGTTCTGAACTTAGGTTTGGGCTAGGTGAGCTGGTTTTTGGATTTAGTACTATGTCCCAGACAACTCTCTGTGTGAGGATGGTAGTGTAGTTCTAGGATGACAACCTGGCACACTAGAGTCTCTCAGGTGCACTGGCATCCATACAGTCAAAAAATAGTGAACACAATACAAACTACCTAACAACTAACTGATAGCGCATCTAGTTGGTTTCAACAAAAAAAATGATAAAGTAGGACACATAAACACGAAGATGATAAAGCAGTTAGATAAAATCTAGGGTGATAAAGATAATCTCACAAAAGTGTTTTTTCACCAACTAGCTCAAGACATACTTTCACCTACACACAAGCAAGAAGGGGAAAATTGTTGGGGCTATATAGGGGTATGCCTTAGTCAGACCCCCATTTTGGTTTTTCCACCTCCATGGATAGCCAAAAAGAAATGAAGTGGAATATGTGATAAAGGAAAGAAAGGAGAGTAATACACACTACAAAAAAACTACAATGCTACTCAACCAAATCACAAAGGAGAGGAGTGAAATGTTACCACCTCCACCCAAAATATCACTAGCCAATGAAGGAGAATATGCAATTGACAAGGTCACCACAGTCGCAACTATGATGAAAGGAGGTCTCGCAAGACTCCAAGCCCACGCTTCTATGGCTTGCTTCACATTTGTAATGTGGAGTTGATGGAGTGCTGCTACTACAATGGAGTACTAATTTTTTTCTTGAGAGTGAAGTGAAATGGAAAGAGTGCTAGGAGAATGTGAATCTATTTCTTAGAGCTTTAAATGAGATGAGAATGGATGTTTTTGAAGGTGGGATGAGAAGAATCTGCCATTTTTAGGGTTGGTTGGTTGAAGAGGGATGTTACAAATTGACCCCAATTGGGAGTGTAATGCCTCTACCAACTTCAGATGCGGGAATTTGTTAGGGGTCCGACAGCGTGCCACACAGACATACGTGAGCCGCATGTGCGTCCCCTACAAAAATTCTCTCACTAACACAAAGGACAGATGCCAAGTGGAAGGAAGGTGATTGGGTGATGTGGAATTTTTCTTTCAGATTTTATTTTCTAAGGTGAGGGTGTGCGAAAGGGGAATTTGCATAAGGAGTGCAAATTCACTCCTATAAAATACTCATAAATAAAATCCACATGTATAACAATAGAATATTATAGATGATTATTAGTATCATCTTTTCCATCATACATTTTGTAAATATAAGTTCTACAAATCACACGGGCTATGAATATGCCAAAATCTCAAATTTGTGATAGGTGTATGTCTAGGATCTGAAAATCTATCATCTTTCCCATTATTTTTGGAATTTAATTTCTTATCTATCTAATCAATTTTTTAAATCAATGTATCCAAGACAAAGGATGGTGTAGTGAGTAGGTAAGGATGGGGACCAATATCATGTGTTTTAGTATCAACATGAGATGTAACTTGGGGGATAGAGGAACTAGCAGTTTGGGTCACTAGAATGTAGCGATTGAGTAATTTAAGGGTACAAAAGGAATTAAAGGCATTATAAATGTATATGTTGCTTGAATAAGTGGTGTAATAAGAGGATCAGTGGTAGAAAAGAAAAGAGGTGTGGAAAAGTTTTAGCATGTGACATCAATAAAGGGCTGATTAATAGTAATAGATGAGGTACTAGGGTTTATGGTAAAAGCTGTAATAGTTGTTCATTCTATGGTAGAGGTATGAATACAAGTAGATATAACATCTTTAATAGGTATTAGAATATATAGCTTGTATATTCTCATTCCCATCTTCATGATTTAAAAACACCAGATGAAATATACCTACAAATTGTGTAAGATTCTTCACATTTGTCAAACTAGCAAGTTGAGTTGTAAAATATTATATATTCACATGAGCCCCATTATGATAATCTTCACCTAAGATCTTATAATAGTATGACTATGTTAAATATATATGTCATCAAATTGGGAAACCACATTTGGATTTAGGTGAGGGATTCTTCTTAACGGGCATTGAAGATCTTAGGAATCCTTTGAAATAAATAATAATACAAGTCAAAGGGATATTGTAAATCATATGTGGACAAAGATTTTGGCATCCTAATGCTCTAACACTTCTAGGGTTTTTCATCTAAAAGGAGAGAGATGGGCCAAAATGGGCAATTTCTACACTCAAGATTAATGTAAATGAGTTGTAATATGTCTAATTATGATGTACTAATGCATTGATCTGAAAATAAAATTATTTAATGATGCAAAACCTCAGAAATGTAAAGTGCTGGAAAACACACTGTGATATGCAAAAACACCTAAAAATGCAAGTAAATGATGAAATAACTGAACATGATTGGAGAGGTGCACCTAGAATATGAAATCTGATGTGGAGAGGTTCTAGAATCCTGTGGAATTGATTGAAAATGTTGACTGGGGCACTTACACCAGGCTGGGTGACTTAGTCCTAGTTTTGGGAAAATTGCTCAGAAACCCTTTTCGACCAAATGGGTATCCAAATCTACAAAAACCTCTGAAAATGGGTCCATTGGGACTAATTTTCCACTTTTGGCAACTTAGTCCACTTCTAAATTTTTGAAAATTTGAAAGTGGAAACGGAAGCCCTCGGTTTGCACTTCGGTTCCCTATAGGTGTTTGCCTCTGAAACTCTCATTTTTGGGCTTGAAAGTGACTTTTAGTTGACATTTTGGCTTGGTCAACAAGGAGATGTCTTCAACAAGTCCTCAACTTTATCTTCAATGATCTTCAAACCCTCAAAGTGTTTAAATTTGTAAACACACAATGAAAGCGAAGGAAATGGTGAATGTTAGGGCATGGGGGTTTTCCTTGGTCAAACCCCTTTTTAGGTAATTAAACCTAATGAAGAAAGAATATAATGAAGCATGAAAAAATGGATTTAATACCTTACCATGATGTTTTATATTGAATTTTTGTAGCAAAACATGAAGAATCTACCCTCGAATGTCCTTGAAAGCTATCTTGATGACTTGCAACGATAAAACCCTGGCTTGCTTGACTTGAGAACACGATGAATGATGGATGAATGATGATGAGTTATGAAATAGGTCAAATGAGATGGAAAACCCTATATTTATACACAATTATGCCCTAATTCCCAAAAATACCTCATCACAAGCCGACCTTAGGTCTTAAGGAATAAAAACCCGAAAGAAATTTTATTTTATTTTTATTTTTGAGCCAAATGGGACTAAGTCACCACCAATGGAAACTTAGTCCACTTGGGAATTTTTAAGTGGATGTCGAGAATTGTGATAATTTAAATAATTTTTATTGGGTTCTTCAACAACACACTTAATTAAGGCCTGTAAGTGTATAAAGGGGCCATTTAAAGCATAAGAAAGGTGTAAATATTGATGACAAGCCGAGGAAAGTGTGAAATTTTGTTATAAGACTTTACAACACTTTGAAATAGGTCTTGGTAAGGTTATTTAGGTGAATTATAATATTATGGTCTTATAAAAGTGTGAAGATGTGTTGTACAACACCTTACAACACCTTTACAAGACATCAATAAATGCATTTTATTCAATTTGCAAGGGCTCAAGACCTAATGTGGATGTGTAAAACACCTCACAACACCAAATCAAGGCCTCATTAAATCCAATTTGTCATCAATTATTCCCATATCAAGCAAAGTAAGAAAGGGATAGTTTTTTCATGTCCATAGTTAGCCCCCACTTTAGTGATAGGATTAACTTGCTTCAAATTCATGCTAAAGTAGACATTCAAGAAGATTCCAATTGTACCAATGTAAATGAAAAAAGATGAAAAAGATCAAAGGAGGTTGTGTAAGCCCCCAAGATACAAGATCCTAAGTCAAGCCAACATAAATGCAAGAGGACACACACAAGGTGAATGATTTGCAGCAAGACAAGATACATGATCATACAATGGCAAGAACTAGAAGGAAATGAAAATGGGGTGGATCAAGCTTTGATCATTTTTCTGATACATTATGGATTAGATGTAGGCTTGTTTGTTTAGAAAGAGAGATGTATACTCACTCTGGGGCGATGAAACTTTTGGCTATCCGCCAGATGAGAAGGCCCAAGTATACTCACTTTGGGGCCACAAAACTTTTGGTTGTTTGTGGGGTGAGAAATACACAACATACTCACTCTAGGGCCATGGAACTTTTGGTTGTCCGTGGGGTGAGAAATCGACAACATACTCACTCTGGGGCCACAAAACTTCTGGTTGTTCGTGGGGTGAGAAATCCACAAGGTGGCTATGGGGAAAAGTCATGCCTTGGAATAGGCTTCCCGCTCAACCATATCAAAGTTATACCTTCTAATAACTTTAATAAGGAGCCACAAAGGAAAATGTTTTTCAAGCTCTATGAGGTAAGAAAAACTTTGTATGCTTGACACTCATAGACATTATAAATACAAGAAGTGCAAGGGATTTTCAAAGGGATTTCACAAGGTCTCATCTTGGGGAACATCATGCCTAATGTTTCCAAGAGAGGAAAAGTGAAAATGGTCTCATCTTGTTTCCAAGAGAGGAAAAACACAAGGTCTCATCCTGGGCAACATTGTACCTAATGTTTCCAAGAGAGGAAATTGCAAGAAAAAGAAAATCACATAATGAAATGTGAGTGTGGATGTATGCCCCCACTTTAAAGCGATTGCTAACACTAGTAATATGAGAAATTTCTTTAAAGTAGAAGAAGGAGACATGATAGCTTACTCGGAAATCCCTATGCCAAGTCATATGTTTTCGAGAAGCTTCATCATGAAAAAGGTAGTATGTCACAAGTGAGCCAACTTAAGGCATGTTGTCCACATCCCAAGCTTTCTCTTATATGTTCATGAAAGGCTAACGACTAGCCAAAAGAGGGAACAACAAGTGGCATATGAGGACTAGGCTACCTATCCCCTTGCCTCCAATAAGTGCGAGACAAGGGTGAGCCGAAATGAAATGTATGCTAGAGTGAAAAACAATATCAATTAGAGGAATTAGGTTTCCCACATGAGGAAGAATACCAAAATTCTGAAAATGTTGGATTTTATGACTCAAAGCCTTACATTCATTAGTAGAATGACCATGAAATCTATGATAGGCACAATATGAAGTCTTGTAATAGAATTTCTTTCAAGTTCTTGGATGAAGGGTGATCAAGTTATCTTGGAGAAGTCTTGACAATATACCCTCTTGATCAATGGTAGAAGGTGGTCATGTAATTTTTTGACAAAGATGTCTCTTTCTTAGTACTAGATGTCATACGTACACAAGGCTCTTTAGATTGCAATATTTTGTTCACTCCTTTATAGGAGGGTGTTAAATATAAAAAAATCAATTTATTAGTATTTTGCATGATGACATTGACATTAAGCGAAGAGTTCTTTGTTTGTTTCATGTTTTGGAAAGAAGAACTTTCAAGACCACTAGTGTCTATCATTTCAAGGTGTATGATGGTTAAAGATGTCTTAGAAGGATGTTTTGTGATATTATTGATGTTGAGGGAAGGCTTGATTACTTCTATCAAAGGAAAATAATCAGGACCATGAGTTGTTCCTTGCGTGTTACGATTGATGGGGACACAGATACCTTGCTCTCTAGCACCATATCTTTTTCCACTATAGCCAAGTTGTTTCATAAGTTCATAACCTTTGTCATAAATCTTTTTCATTGAATTTGAATCGGGTGGTTGTTATTTTTTGTGTTCATCAAAGGTCATTTTATAATTTGTTATGTTTTGGTCTAAAGTGGTTGAGGTGGATGCTTGCAAAGGATCATCTGAATTTTGTGTTGTCATGACTTCTTTTTCGCTTCCCATATTTGAATCTTTGTTTATGATCTAGTACTCATCCATGAGTGTTGGTGTGAAGGCTAAAGAATGCTAATCATCATCTAATATCTTTGAGTGTTTTTCTTTTCTTTTGGGTTGTATGGGTTCCATGTGTGTAGTGGATATTGATGTGTTTAAATGATGCATTTTTTTTTCTCAATGTTCAAATGACTATTGGGATTAGGGTCAACTTCAAGGATGTGCGCTTTGTTGTTGTAGATGTATTTCATTTTTCGATGAAGAGTGGAAGGCACATCATTCATCACATGAATCCATGGTCTACCTAAGATAAGATTACATGAAATTTTATGAGGCATAACATGGATTGTTGTATTCAATGTGGCCACTCCAACTATAAGAGGTATAATGATCACCCCAAGCGGTTTTGTTTTGACATTGTCAAATCCCTTAATAGATAAAGAATCAAATTGAATGTTCGATTGATAAATTCCAAGCCTATATATAAGGCTCACACTATACACATTAACCCCTGACCTAGTGTCAACAAGGGTTCGCTTTATCCCTTTTGTTTTTTATTGAGATATGAACATGAAAGCATCATTTTGTTTTTGCACTTCCAAAGTGGGGAGTCCACTTTGGTGGAAAACAATGTCAACTTTTAATCCTTGAAACATGGCTACTATGTCATTTGGTTAAACATTAGAAGGGATAAGAACTTGTTGTAAGGCCATTTGAAGCATAGTGTGACAAGTAGGTGAATTTTGAAGGTCCCAAAAGGATATCTTTGCAGGAGAGCTCTTAAGTTGTTCAATGAGATCGTACTCCCTTAATTGAGGAGCAGGAGGAAAATTAGGTAAAGGTAGGGAAGTCGGTGTTGGTTGTTGTGGGGATGGATTGTTTCGAGTGTTATATGTATGAGCAATGGTAGTATGACTTAGTTGTTGTGACACATGATTCTGAGGTGGGTAGAGGGTGAATTCGGGTTTAGGTGGAGTTTTATGTGATGTCAGGTAAAGGATGAGTTTAGGTTGTCATGGAGTTTGTTATTTGTGTGAAGGTGGGTAGAGAATTAGAGGGTTTTTAGGATTTCCCACGGGGTATGTATGAGGTCCATTGATTGAGGGGGATCTAATGGACACTTGCACATTCATAACCTCAATAGTCTTGGTTTGATGTATCTCTAATAAGGAGCAATCTAGAATCACATATTTATCTAAGGAAGACACATTACTATGGTTGTTGTTTGAAAGAACCATGATATTCTCCCTAGGAGGACAGTTTTTAGGAGAACTACTAATCAAATCTTCTTGGCATTCATGATTTTTTTCTTCTAAAATGACTTCATGGCATGCAAGGGAATGATCAATGGTTGAATTTTCATTTTGATTAGGAATGTGAAGATGAGGGGAAGAGTCTCTATGATTATCATTTTGTTGTTAGGTCACCTTCTCTTGTTCCATATTATCTACCCCAATAGGAGAGGTTGCAAGATGGTTATCCAAGGTTGAAGTTTGTAGAGTAGCTTCATCACAAGTGGGGTAGGCATCAAGAGAAGGACCAACATGATTTTCAAATAGATTGTCCCAAACAGTTGGAGCATTAGGGAATGGAGGGTAAAGATTCTCAGGACTCTTAATAGGTATATCTTCTAACACCAACCTATCCTCTTTGCATTGAGGAGGGAGATTAAAAGAAGAGCAATGTTGATTGTTATGGTTAGAGATATTGTTTAGGAATGTTTATATGATCTCATGTTCTTGTTGTTCAAAATCTTCCAAAGGGGAATGAGGAGATGGACAATCAAGACCCTCAATACCTTTGGTACTAATTAGAGAGGTATTGGGAGAAGAAAAATTATGACTATCATGATCAATGATAAGTTCAGTCCTTTGTGATAGAGCCCTCAAATTCTTGATATTTTCAGACTTTTTATGCTTGATCTATTGACATGTCATATGTTCCACATTGGTAGGGTTCAAGGGTTTTGCTTAGCTAGTCTTGTCTTCAATTAATCCATGTTTGATCCTTGAACGATCTATTTTTGTGTTGACTCACCTTCCCGGTTTTCGGTCATGTAAGTTTTCTTTTGAGTCATGGTTATACATTCCTTACCGGACCCTTGGCTATGGTCGTTCGGTCATTGTAGGGTTGCAAACTGTCACGATTTTTCCAAAGTCCAGTTTTAATATTTTCTCATCGGCCTAGTTAAGGCCCACTTTTATGAATGAATTTGTTTCATGTGCAGGTTGATAAATCACCAGATCATGGGATTCCATCTAGACCGTTCCTCACTGAACCATTCATCTGAAGTGAATGTAGTTTAATTGCTGTGAGGTTAGAGAAATGTCACCATGTGAAAGTGTGCGCAGCCATTACGTCTTATCCCGACACCTAAATCTTTGGGATTAATGGTGTTGATTGAGAAAGGAATGATGATCACCACCATTCCCTGCCAGCTCACGAGGGTAATATGCAAATTCTTTCAAAGAAGCGAGACCCACGAGAAGTTGCCATGTGCACTCTATGGCTACTAGAAGGTGGAGCCCACAAGCACACGAAAAATGTCTAGTTAGCAGATTTCTATTGGCTATTCATCTGAGTTGGAATGACATTGTGAATTCAAATGGTATTGACTTAATCTGAGTCGTTCAAGATGCCCAACTAAGCTATAGATCAATGGCACATTAAAAAACTACAAAGTACACCCGTTGTAATTGATTTTCTTCACACGAGTGAACATTAATGGCGGAGGTGACCCGTAATCCTATTCAATTCCCTTCAGAAATTGTGTGTTCAACCAATTATTGCTTTTTTCGGGTTTGAGGAAGTGTCTAAGGTGATACAAAGAGTTGAGAAGCAAATTGAAAAAGTCATCCTAACTTGTATTAGGGTTTTATCACAGTTGAAAGCAGTAAGTACAACAAACACAATTTTATGCCTTTTTTCAATTTTCGAAGTTAGGGCTTGCTTTTAATTTGCTTTAAAATGAGTGTGTTTCATCATTTTTCTTTCATTGCTTTAAACTAGGGTTAATATTTGCTTTTAGAAGCTATAGCCTTGTAAATTGTCCAGAATTAGCACTCGTCCTAAGTCATAAATTGCAATTTGAAGTTGAATAGTTAAAATTCCTCCGTTAGAAATTTTGTATGCACAAGCCCATGGCTCCCAAAATACAAGGTGCTTCTTCTTCCACCCAACCTATAACCCTTTCTTAGGATGTGATTGACTTGCTACCCTAGTCTACGAACAAGAAAATAGAGGGAAAGGTCTTGTTTTAGGGCCCTACTTTTGGGGAAGGGTTGATAGATAAATCTTGTTTCATTAAGGATGTTGAAGTACCTTACACTAGATGGCAACCGTTTCAACACTAGTTCTGGAATAGGAACCTTAGGGATCCTTTCACTAATCCATGGAGGTTGGATATGGGAAATCTTATTGTTCCCAATGTGTATTAGGATGTAGATCTCTTGAAGGATATCACCTCAAAATATGACCCGGTTACTAGGGCAGTCAGAACATTTAATGGGGTGGCTATATGGTAAAAAAACTAGGGAAGAGATTGTAGAAGTCTTTGGCTTGCATCAACGGAGTGAAGAAATGGTCCCTTTGGATATGGATACTATTAGAACAGAGCACAAAAATACTAAGGTGTTCATCGGAACAAGGATGTTGCCTCTACATACTGTAGTGACTGGAGAGGGGAAACAAAGGAGGAAAATTAAGATTGATAATAGAGAGCTTGAACCTTTCCCAATGAATTATTTTTCTAGCTATTTCAAAAATACTGTGTACTCTCTGTACCAAATTATTGGTGCCAATCCACCTGACACATTGCAGAAGGAGTACAGTTACTTGGCCACACATCTGCAACATCCACTATATAGCATTGTTTATGACTATGGAACTTATCTGGCTGAAAATATCCATAAAGGTTAAGTTGAATTGCAGGAAAGAAAACAATGGGTGAAGTTCTGGTGGTACTCATTGTTAATGCATATATTCTTGTATAAAGGACAAAGATTTTTCAAGAAGGAGATCACCTTGGAAAGGAAGAAAGAGGATGTTGACCTGCCTGTGCAATTTTGGACCTGAATCTTGGATAAAGATGACAAAAGGTATAACTTTGTAATTTTTAGCAATGTTTTTGCATCTAGGATAAGGAGGGCCTTAATATATGAACCACCTAGAATTACCATTGAAATTCATGAATTCTTGAGGCCTAAGGAGATTCAAGGCCAGATATGAATTTGAGTCATAATTAGGGAGATATAATTTTGTATCCTGATAAGACAATTTTCAGAGTATATGGTAGTGGTTTGGGCCCATATGTCTTGCCTAGAGATGTTCCTTTGAGAATAGGACTCCTTGATATCATGAGGAAATTAGGAGCTTCACAAGCAACACATTTACCTGAATCAACAAGGAAGGGGTCATTCTTTCTAGAATGGACA
This sequence comes from Sequoia sempervirens, assembly GCA_007258455.2. Classification (NCBI taxonomy): domain Eukaryota; kingdom Viridiplantae; phylum Streptophyta; class Pinopsida; order Cupressales; family Cupressaceae; genus Sequoia; species Sequoia sempervirens. Next base: position 24,027 of record VDFB02090197.1, on the reverse strand, counting down.
ATATTTGTAGATTACATTCTGACAAAAGGGACATCGAATCAATTAGAACATATGTTGGCTCCTTATAAAATAATGACTATGAGCTTGAGGAAGCATGATCCTGAAGGATTCATTGGAAAACCCAAAGAAGATAAGAAAATGGGTAACTTTGTGCATGTTTTTGATTACCCTGAGGATGTTAATAGGAATGTCTTTAACTTTGAGGAACAAGATGAAAGAAAATCCAAATAACTTGCTTATAGAAAAATGGTAGCAGCTAAGCAGAAGAACATTCCCCAATATGACCCTCTACCAAATATTTCTGGTAATTTCAATAAAGTTATGCATGTCATGGAATTTTTTTACAATATTGTTGGTATTTTGAGGGAACAACAGGAAATCCCGGATAAAGGAAAGGAAATGGTGGTTGAAGAAAGTGTTGAAATGACATTAGAAGAAAGACCTACATATCAGCTACCCAAGCAACTAAGAATATACTCTAGGAGGAAGAAAGAAACAAGTGAGGAAAGAAGCTTAACAACCCCTATCACCTCTGAAGGGCCAAAAGTAGATTCTCCCAAGAGT
>VDFB02090197.1:0-23363 GCA_007258455.2 Sequoia sempervirens | reverse complement strand
AGTTTGACCCCTTGTGGCTTATTAGGGGTTTGAGGACATGTCTGAGGTGATACAAAGAGTTCTGAAGTGAATTAAAAAATTCATCCTGACTTGGATTAGGGTTTTATCATAGTTGAAAGCAGTAAGTAAAACAAACACAATTGTATGCCTTTTTCAATTTTTTGAGTTAGGGCTTGCTTTTAATCTGCTTTAGAATGAGTTTATTTCATCATTTTTCTTTCATTGCTTTAAATTAGGGTCAATCTTTGCTTTTAGAAGTCGTAGCCCTGTAAATTGTCCAGAATTAGCACTCGTCCTAAGTCATAAATTGCAATTTGAAGTTGAATAGTTAAAATTCCTCTGTTAGAAAGTTTGTATGCACAAGCCCGTGGCTCCCAAAATACAAGGTGCTTCTTCTTCCACCCAGCCTAGAATCCTTTCTCAAGATGTGATTGACTTGCTACCCCAATCTATGAACAAGAAACCAGAGGGAAAGGTCTTGTTTCAGGGCCCTACTTTCGGGGAATGGTTGATAGATAAAGCTTGCTTTATCAAGGATGCCAAAGTACCTTACACTGGATGGCAGTTGTTTCAACACTAGTTCAGGAATATGAACCTTGGGGCTCCTTTCAGTAATCCATGGAGGTTGGATATGGGAAAGCTGATTGTTCCCAATGTGTATAAGGATGTAGATCTCTTCAAGGATATCGCCTCAAAATATGACGCGGTTACTAGGACAGTCAAAACATTTAATGGGGTGTCTATGGTAAAAATAACTAGGGAAGAGATTGAAGAAGTCTTTGACTTGCATCAATGGAGTGAAGACATGGTCCCTCTGGATATGGATACTATTTGAGCAGAGCACAACAATACTAAGGTGTTCATCAGAACAAGGATGTTGCCTCTACATACTGTAGTGACTGGCGAGGGGAAACAAAGGAGGAAAATTAAGATTGATAATAGACAGCTCAAACCTTTCCCAATGAATTATTTTTCTAGCTATTTCATAAAGACTATGTACTCTCTGTACCAAATTATTGGTGCCAATCAACTTGAAACATTGCAAAAGGAGTACAATTACTTGGCCACAAATCTACAACATCCACCATATAGCATTGCTTATAACTATGGAACTTATCTGGCTAAGCATATCCATAAAGGATAAGTTGAATTGTAGGAAGGAAAACAATGGGTGAAGTTTTGGTGGTACTCATTGTTAATTCATATATTCTTGTATAAAGGACAAATATTTTTTGAGAAGAAGATTACCTTGGAAAGGAAGAAAGAGGATGTTGGCCTGCCTGTTCAATGTTGGACCTGAATCTTGGATAAAGGTGAAAAAAGGTATAAATTTGTAATTTTTAGCAATTTTTTTGCATCTAGGATAAGGAGGGCCTTAATATATGAACCACCTAGAATTCCCAAAAAAAATTATGAATTCTTGAGGCCTAAGGAGATGAGGCCAGCTTTGAATTTGAGTCATAATTAGGGAGATATAATTTTGTATCTTGATAAGACAGTTTTCAGAGTATATGGTAGTGGTTTGGGCCCATATGTATTGCCTGGAGATGTTTCTTTGAGAATAGGATTCCTTGAGATTATGAGGAAGTTAGGAGCTTCACAAGCAACACATTTTCCTGAATCAGCAAGGATGGGGTCATTCTTTCCAGAATGGAAAATATTTGTGGATTATATTATGACAAAAGGGACATGGAATCAATTAGAACATTTGCTGGCTCCTTATAAACTAATGACTATGAGCCTGATGAATCTTGATCTTGAAGGCTTCATTGGAAAACTCAAAGAAGATAAGAAAATGGGTAACTTTGTGCATGTTTTTCATTACCATGAGGATGTTATTAGGAATGTCTTTAACTTTGAGGAACAAGATTAAAGAAAAGCCAAATATCTTTCTTATATAATAAAGGTAGAAGCTTAGCAGAAGAACATTCCCCAATATGACCCTTTTCCAAATATTTATGGTGATTTCAATAAAGTTATGCATGGCATGGTCAATTTTTAGAATATTGTTAGTATTTTGAGTGAACAACAGAAAATCCTGGGTAATGGAAAGGCAATTGTGGTTGAAGAAAGTGCTGAAATAACATTAGAAGAAAGACCTACATTTCAGCTACCTAAGCAATTGAGAATATACTCTAGGAGGAAGAAAGCAACAGACGAGGAAAGAATCTTAACAACCCCTATCACCTCCAAAGGGTCAAAAGAATATTCTCCCAAGCGTGCAGAGCCACCTCCTCCTACACAAGCCTCTTTTCCTATAATTGATCTTGATTCACCCCCAAGAAGTTTTTCTCCCCCTGGGCAACCACCTCAAAAGAAGCAAAGGGCTGAGGGAAAAGGAGTGGTTGATTACTTTAACATGGATGAAGATGATATCTATGTCACTCTCGAGGAAATGTAGATAGGAATGCCTCCTCATGAAGGAGCAATTGCTTCAAGTTCAGGATAGAGCATCCTCAGATTGGGAAAAATTTTCTAATGTGGATTGAACACTACTGATGATTTAAGGGTAGAAGGGCCAGCAAGGAGTTTATGGAAGATGACTCCTTTTTTGAGACCTCTATGTTCCAAGATTTTCGGTGGAAATCCAAATTTGTAGATTATGCAGAGAAGGTATCCATTGAAAGGAGCTTGTATCTTGACTTTCCTGAAAGTGCCATTGAGGAAAATGTAAGAAGCATCATGAAAGATGAGTTAAAAAACATTAATTCCCAAGAGGGCAGGGATCTTGTAAAGAAATGTGGTGTGTTGTTGTTGCCAGACTTGAATATCTTTGATGCTATTGTTTTAGATGCTATAAGAAGGGCTAAAAGGCCTCTTGAAGAACTGGAAATGGAACTTCAAGGTTCAACATTTAGTGAAGATTGGGATGCATTGGAAATATGGTCATTATCTTTAGGATCCAAGAAACAAGCTATAGTAGAGCCATCAAAGTTTAGTGGACAATTGCTTGTAAAGAGAGTTACTGATACCCTAACTATGGAAGCTACAGACATGGTTGTCAATGTTGCTAGGCTAACTTGAGCAATTGTGGAAGGTCTTACTTTGGAGAGGGATAACCTTATAACTAAATACATAGAACTCCTCAATGACTTTGTTAACAACCAATAGAAGGTGGTTTTGTTAGAAACTGAATTGGCTCTTTATAAACACAAAGAATTAGTGCAGAGAGAATAGGGTCAACCAAAGTCAAGCCACCCACCTCCAACCTCTCAAATGGAATCTTCCCAGCGTTCACCTCATGGTCAAGCCTTAAAAATAGTACCATACAGTGGGGGATAGGGATCATTTGCAGTGGAGGAATTGGATAGATCAGGATCTAACTCATCTGATAGAGAGCAGTTGCTTATGCAGGTTGGAGTATACAAGAAGTTACTAGAGAAGGCTCAGGACACCTTGTATGAAAATATAACAAAGGTTGTCCACACTGTCTTGAAACATCTCAATGAAAAGATTCAACATAGACTTAATAGTGTATATGGAAACTATGCCTTATTTGTACATGCAATGAGATTGTCCCAAAGAGATAAGATGTTAGCCATACCAATTTTAAACAAGTGGGTCCCAAGAGCTAAGAGATTGAAGTTAATCTTAGTGGGAGCTATCCTGTATAAACATAAAAATCCTCTTGTGCTTCTATTTTATGATTTTGTATGTGAATTGAGTGAGCACAAGATTCAAGGGTATGTAGATCCACTAGAGTAGAAGATAATATAATTGATAGCTCAATATAACCACACTAATCTGTCACAACTACCAGACATTGAGGTTTCTAATTATGAATTGAAAACATTGCAAGTGTGTAAAAAGGAACTGGATGAGGTTATTGATTGCCAGGTGGATAAAATTTGTAGGGAAGTTGATATTGATGTCTTCAATGACACTTTGGGGAGGTTAATATTTCTTATTGGATTTCTAGAGGACTCCGATAGAGAATCCAATGCAGTAGTAACAAAGTAATCCCCGTACAGGAAGGCCTTGGATAAAATACTTGACTTTGATTGGCCATCTGAGGAAGAATATGAAGAATGGGGAAGCTGTATATTGGAAAATTTTGTTTGTGAATAGGGATGTGAAACATATACTCGGTCAAGTATTGTATAGGTCTGGCCTCAGAAGTTACAGTTTATAAAACATATGTTTCACAGGAAGTTATCAGTTGTTGGTGACATGGAGTGTTGATTGGGATGCTAGCTCACTTTTTGATCCTCATCATTTTGTCATCTTGTTTGATGGAACCAATGTGCTGCTATGAAGAAGTTTATTCTTTTTGACATGTTATTTTTTGGAAGACAAAGCTGCTCGTCACAATGAATGTAAATGATCTTTGTCTCGCATGATTTCCCTTTGCTTAGATAAACGAAAATGTAACTGAATTAGGGAATATGTATTCTAGCAATGGTCCAATCAGATTGTGACATGTGTACACTTGGCATGAAGCTTTTTTTTGCTCCCTTATATTCTATAAAAGTGAATTCAGGGTCATTTGTGCAGTTCTTTTGTTGAATTCTGGAGCTGAATGGTGAAAATTGATAACACAGAGTGAGCATAATGAGTCCTTATCTAATGCTTTAAGTCTAGGTATCAAATTTTGTCAAATGTATGGTTTTTGAATATTTTTGAAAGGTAATGGAGATTTCTTGAGTCTATAGTCTCTCCATTTTGGTTTTGTATTCAAATTATTAATGAAAATCCTGATCATAGATAATTTCATTAATTGTCATCATTTATACTTTGAAAAATTCTTTGATTTTAGCTCCCATTCATGCAATGATTTAAATGCTTGAATTAAATCATAAATTTGTGTGCAGGATCATGGGATCTCATAAGTAGTCTGTAGATGTTGGTCATAGATTTGTTAATTTCCAAGTAATGTCGCTAAGATCATGAGTATTTAGGATTAAATAAGCCTTGTATTTCAATTTTCCCTAACTCCTAGCCTATGGATAATCGCATTGATCTTAACTCATTTTAAATCCTTCTCATGGCTCTAGTAACCTGACTTGAGAACAATATTTTAAATAATCGTTGACCTATTTGGAATTTGTTGTATTTTGTGTTGTTTCATATTCTTAGCTTAAGTCCTAAGATTCATTCAAGGAATTGCTAACTTCTTGGATAATCTCAGCTTATTCTCTATCGATGAGAATATATCTTCTTAAATATATAGTGTCCACATGAGTTGTCTGAAATAATAAAGAAATACACATTCTAAGATCACCCTCTCGGGTTTTGCAGAGCCCAAATTTTAGGAGATAAAGCTATTGATGCAATATCTCATTAGTTGGCCACTTGTCCAACGGATAGTTGAGAATTGAGCCTGGCAAACTCATAGGTGCTTGTTGTGACCTGATTGGTTCATTGTAAAAACAACCAACAGAATGGTGACTCTACTAGGGAAGTAATTCTTACAATTATTAGTTCTCCAGAATGCCTTATCATAGACCACCATGTTACTTGGCACTGATATTTACTCATAGTGTCACTCAATTGAAAGCATCTGTTAAGTTTAGCTCCATCTTTGCCAGTATTTCGTCTAATTTCCTAATAAGTTTCCCACACATTTGTCTTTAAAAAATGCCTTCAACGTTCATATAAGATACGTTGTATGTGTTTAAGTCTACCTCAATTTCTAAAGATCTGTCGATATTTGCAAAGATCATAACAAAATATCTACCAATTTGTCCTAAGAACCTTGGGTGGCGACTCTGACGTATTTGCACTAGTGTGAACCGATGTTCAAGGATATCAAGGAAGTTAAGAAAAAAAGTGTAAGGAAGTTAAAGAGGGTGACAAAGGCGAAAATAACTCAAGCTCTAATGAAAGGAACGTGGGGCCATATGAAGAAGCATCCAGAGCATAAGTTGGAGGGTGAATTATCTAGGAACAAAGCCAAAGGACACCGGAAAATATAAGTCTACACCTCACCCCACCCCTGAACATGAAATGTGTTCTAATTTTACTTCAGAGGAAGAGAGAAATTTATTGGATTTTAGTGATAATAATTCCAATGAGAGGGGAGAGGTTTTTATGAAGAATGTTGTAAATGAGTGCTCCTCGGACCTTGGCATGTAAGCTATGCAATAGAGGGAAATAGATAGAATCAAGAGAGATAATCTTAGTGCTAGGCATGATAGAGTTGAGGGATATATTACCCCAAATTCCCATGTATAAACCTCTATCCCTGATGACTTATTGACTAGAGATGACTATTCCCATGATTCACTTTTTTTCCAAGCTGAAAATCTAGTAGTATCTGATAGGGAGTCTACTTTTCCAGATGAAGAAGAGGTGTTGGATGATGTGCATTTACTTAATCAAAGGATTTATAAATGCAATTAAAATAGAAAGAAAAGGGAAGCAAGTAAGGAAAAGAGAATTAGGGATGCTATGTTGCAAAGCGATGAGTTAAGAAGGAAGGCCGAGGAGATGGAAGCAATGGAAAAATTGGTAGCTCAAGCTGACCAAGAAGATGGCTTGATAGTGCAAGAATTTGTAGGGAAAATTCTTGTAAATCCCTCAGCTAATAAGACTATTAGGAGCCCACGAACCAATGTTGCTGAAAAAACTGCTATCCCACCTCCTCTTCCTCCCAAGAATACTAAGGAATCCCATGATGTTGATAAAGGGAAGTGCCCTATGAATGAGAAAAAAGCTAATGAAGGGGTAAAGATTAATGAGGGAGGTGATTCAAAGAAATATACATCTCAAGATGATTCTATTCCAATATTTGATAAATTAATGAGGGAGAATGGATAATTTGAGAGGAAGACAAAGGAAATGGAGTTATTGGTAGTAAACAAGGAAATGAAAAAGAAACTTAGTTTCCTGGGATCTACATTGAAAGATCTTGTCCCTGAAACCCAGAGCCCCCAAGGTCGTTCATCCTCCTCAAAACCTCATACTAGTGACAAAATTTCACCTACCAGTAACCCCTCCAACTCTTCTTCATGGCCTAAAGACAAAGACAAAACTATCCATTTTAATGATCAGCATGATCCTCAACATAAAACGTTTGGAAATAATGGTGAAAGAAGGAGAGATAATGACAGTTAGGATGAGGAGGAAGGGCCTATGGGTAGGATATTGTTGCATACTGATAGGTATAGGAAACTATGTTTTGAAAATATTCTCGGATACCCAAATCCTGTACCTGACAGTGCCAGGAAACATGTGCCCAAATTTACTGGTAATAATGCCCTTAGTGGTGAAGACCACTTGAAGCCATTTCAAAGTTTTATAGAATACTTTGAATTATGGGAAGAGGATGTGGCTATGAATTATTTCATGCAGTCCCTTATAGAAGATGCAATGGATTGGTACAAGAGTCTACCTAATGCCAGTATTGACTCTAAGGATTCATTATTTTGAGTTTTTAGAGAGCAATATGGTGACCAAATAGATCCTCAGTTTAGATTAAATGACTTCAACAACATTAAAAAGGGGAACAATGAAATGGCTACTAAATTCAATGCGAGATTTCTGAAAGAAATGTATAAGGTCCCTGGATTTATGAGGCCTAATGAAAGAGCATGTTTGGTTGTCTATTGTAATGCATATGACTCTAAGATGTGTTACTTGCTCAGAGACAAAAATCCACAATATTTAAGGGAGGCTTACAAGATGGCAGTAAACACTAAAAATAATAGAAGGGCATCTGGTAAGGTTGGCAGAAGAGATGACCCTAGAACTTCTAAGAATTCAAGAACTCAAAATGAAAAGGAAGTTAAAGCTACAACACCAGATGAGAAGTTGGACCAAGTCTTAAATCTATTGAAAAAGCAAGAAAAAAATGATTATCCCCAGTTTTAGAGAAATGAGAGGCCTTCGAGGCTTCAAGACTATCCATACCACACTAGTTGGTATAATTGAAAGCATGTTCAAAGTAATCAAAATAATTTTCAAGCAACACCTGATCCATTGCATAAAAATACCACAAATGTTGTGGAAGAATTACCTTGGTGTGAAGTCTTTGAAATGCCTCACTCCTCACATCAATGCGCAGTTTCTAGATCCCTGGAAGACACTCAAAGTGATAAGAGGGAGATTGATTCTCCCCATAATCTTGATGAAACTGCAAATGTATTTATGACCCGATCAGATATGGAGTGTGGTGACTATTCTTCTAGTGATGATGTTGACACAAATGATGTGGATATGTAAAGACAAGAAGCAGTCCTTCACCATCAGCAAGTGTTTTCTGATGAAGAAAGAGATGATGAATTCACTACTTATAACCTTGAGGCATGTAATATTTCTTTGAGGAGACCTTCGAATGAAGAAATAGAGAGATATACAATTGCACTGGTTGCTAGATCTCAAGCTAGAAGTGATATCCATCTCAAGAATAGGGTGGTGAGTGGTAATCCAGGCCATCAAGGAGGCATATTCATTAAGGACAACAATGCAGATAGTAAGGCTATTAAGACATATAAAAAGAAAGGGGAGACCAAGCCCAAGTAAGCTAAAGAAATGAGAATTTGGGCCAAGAAAGGTGGTAAGGAAAAGGTTGTTGCTGAAGTTGTACAACCAGATCTAAAAGCCAAAGAGTTGAAGCCTACCGAGCAAAAGGTTGACAAACAAGCTAATATAGTGGTTCCCTAGGAAATAGTGCCTCCAAAAGTACCAAGTTACTCTCCTATTCATATGTTTCAGGTCCTGTCTCAAATTCGGGTTACAGTTCCACTCCTTGAGATAAGGAGGATCGATTGCCAAAAGCACAAAACAATGGTTGTCATTAATAGTATTGTCAGAGGAAAAAAACATAAAGTAGAGGTTGATGTACCTGAAACAAGAAAAAGTCAGGAAAAGGATGCTGAGGTAGGGGAGAATGTCAATGAGAATCCGTAGATTTACTTTGGAACCACCATCACTACAAACCTAAGTTTAGTAAATCCTTTCTTTTTGAGTCTGATCATTGATGGAAAATCGATCAAGAATTGTATGATAGATATTGGTTCTTCAAACAATTTTATGCCCATCAAGATAATTGAGGAAATGGGTTTGAAAGTTGACATATTACATATGGAAAATGTTATGCCATGGATTCTAGAGAAGTCATTGTCATTGGTGTAATCTATGAGGTCCCATATAGATTGGTTGAAAGGAGCTAGTCATGAGTGTCACAGTTGTGGATATCCCACCAACATATGGAATGCTGCTTTCTAGACAGTGGCGTGCTTCCATGGGAGGAAGTATGTAATGTGATTTGTCATTTTCCACTTTCTCCATTGATTAGAAGGAGGTCAAAATAGCCTAGGAATCCAGATTCAGGCACATGAATGAGCATGTCGAGGAGCTAGAAGAACCTCCAATTATCAATTTTGTAGATACTGGCATAGACACTTTCCGAGTAGAAGAAGTGGAACAAGAAGAATAAATCAGACCTTCCTCGATTGTTACAGAAGTCTTGCAAGCACCATAGGAAGATATTCTATGGATTCTTTATTTTGATGGTGCTTGTTCAAAAGAGGGTTCAGGTGCTGGAGTGATACTAATCTCCCCTCAAGGTAAGACTTTCAAATACTCCTTTTTATTACAGTTCACATGTAAAAATAATGTTGTGGAGTATGAAGCCTTATTACTTGGTTTAAGACTTACCTCCAAACATGGTATAAAATTGTTAAAAGTATTTGGTGATTCTTAGTTAGTAGTTTCTCAAGTCAGATCTAGGTTTGTCACCAAGGAAAAAAGATTGAGATAGTATAGGAATGAGGTGTGGGATAATATTGAGGCATTCGATGCCTTTGGAATAGACTAGATAGAAAGAAGACAAAACTTCAAAGAAGACTTGCTAGATAATATCACAATTAAGCTTGATGATGTAACCTTTGATGGTGTGTCATGAATTGAGGTATAGACAAGACCGGTTGCACCCGATCACATCTGCAATTGGCAGGTGTTTAATGATGACAATGACATTTTGAAATTTTTACATTGTGCGGATCAATATGAAAATTAGGAGATTGATTTTGGGTCATATGTGGTGGAAGTTGATGGAAAGGATACACTATTTGGTAATGAAGTCATCCAGTTGAAGACCAATAAAATTCCTAAAGGACTTGTTGCAATCGAAAGGGTCTTTGATGGCACTGATATATCAAACACAAAAAAAACCAGTGCACACAAGGAAGACATAGAGGAAATAAACTTGGGAACAAAAACTTCTCCTAAAAAGATATACATAAGAAAAAGGATGAAGCCACATGTTAGGACAATGTTAATTGCACTATTGCGAAAATACAGACATGTGTTCACATGGTATGATGACTTGAAATCCTATAGGGAAGACTTGTTTCAACATGAGATCCCTTTAAAGCCTGACACAAAACCATTTAGGAAAGAACAGAGACCCATCAACCCTACCTTAAGGCCTAAGATGCAAGAAGAACTTGCTAAGTTGAGTGATGCAGGAATCATTAAACCTATAAGGAATTTGTCATGGGTATCCAATTTGGTTCCTGTCAAAAAGAAGAATGGTGACCTGAGGTTATGTGTGGATTTGAGGAACCTAAATGTTGCATCCTTGAAGGACAACTATCCCTTACCCAACATGGAAGCAATGCTACAAAAGGTGACTGGTTGTGAGCTGCTCTCTATGATGGATGGATTTTCTGGGTACAATCAAGTCATGGTGAGAGAATCAGAATAGTTCAAGACAACATTTACTACACCTTGGGAAACTTATGTATATGTAAGGATGCCCTTTGGTCTGATAAATGTTGGTGCCACTTTTCAAAGAGCCATGGATTTGGCTTTTGTTGATTTCTTTGACTTTTTTTTAGCTATTTACTAGGATGATCTAACTGCCCATAGTAAGAAAGAAGAGGACCATTGCTCTCACCTTGAGAATATTTTTATCAGAGCTCTAGAGTATGGTATCTCCTTGAACCCGAAGAAATGTGCTTTCGGGGTTAAAGAAGGTAAATTACTAGGGCATATTGTTTCGAGGGATGGTATCAGAATTGATCTTAAGAGAATAGCAACCATTGATAAGATTACCCCATCGAGGAATGTCAAAGGGGTCCAATCTTTCTTTGGACAAATAAATTTTATGAGAACATTTGTGACCAACTTTGCAGAGATAAGCAGGCCTATTTCAAAAATTCTCAAGAAAGGAGAAAAGGTATCATGGTCAGAAGAACCTCTTAAATATTTTGAAGCTATTAAGGATTCTATTAAAGTTGCACCTGTATTAAAGACTTTGGATTATTCAAAAAATTTCCAATTATTCACATTTGCTTCTTTCCATACTATAGCAGGTGTGTTACTGTAGAAGAATGATTAAGGTTTTGAGCAACCAATTCCTTTTTTTAGTAAATCCCTCCATTCAGCTTAGCTCAAGTATGATACAATTGAAAAAAATGCTTATGCCTTAGTTAAGGCTATTAAATATTTCATAACTTATTTGATTGGTGCGTCAGTAGTTGCTTATGTTCCAAGTGCAGTGGTCAAGGATATTTTTACTCAACAGGAGACCACAGACCGTAGATGCAGATGGATTAACCGAATCTAGGAGTTCAACATAGATATTCAAATCACTAAGCTGGTAAGAGGTCAAGGTTTGGCCAAGCTCATGGCAGAAATTTGGATGCTAACCAGATCAATGAGGTTGAATAGAAGAATATTGCTCCCATTTGTGATATGAAAACATATGGTTGGTACCGAAGGATAGTTGATTACTTGCAGACTATGAAATTATTTGATGGCATGCCAAATAGTGAGAGGAGGACTCTAAAGCTACTGGAAATAAAATATGTTATTATTGATGGCGAAATCTAGTGGAGAAGCCCAGAGGGTGTGCTTCTTAGATGTGTGGATGCTGACCAGGTGGAAGATTTGTTAAGTGAAATGCACAAGGCGGTATGTGGAGGTCACTATATGGATAAGACTAAGGAAAAAAAGTTATTAAGGGCTAGCTTTTGGTGGCCCCCAGTCTTCAAAGATTCCCATAAGTATGTGAAGAAATGTGATGCTTGTCAGAGATTTACCAGCAAGCTAAAATTTTCCTGCAATTTACCACTTAGACCCGTCTCAGCACCAGCCCCCTTCCAGTAGTGGGGAATTGACTTTATTGGAGAAATGGTGGTAAAGTCTAGTGGAGGACACGCTTGGAGTTTAGTGACAACTGACTATTTCACAAAATGGGTTGAGGCTATTCTTACCTGGAAGGAAACTAGCAAGGTTTTGATTGATTTCCTAATGAATAACATCTTGAGTAGGTTTGGTGTGCTTGAGAGGATTGTCTCTGATAATGCCATGTGTTTTAGGTCCGAAGAATTTATGGATTTCTGTAATCAGCATGGTATAAATGTGTCTTACTCATCCCCATATCACCCTCAGGGAAATATTTGTATGAAAAAAGAGCTACCCACATAAAATTTTAGGTAGGATGTATGGTGTTGATGTGGAATTCTAGACTAGAGGATAAAGGAAAGCACATGAAGTTTGACCCCTTGTGGCTCAGACCTTTCTTAATAACAGACACTCATGGGGAAGATTATTACTTCCTGCAATCACTCTCAGGTGAACATCTAGAACTGCCAGTACATGGATAGTCCTGAAAAACCTATTTCTCTTGAAATAGGTTCTATCTCCATGTACATTGTATAGTCCTATAAATCTTGTATATAGGGTTTCATGTGTTTTCTTTCTATTGTGTCTACTTGCCTTGTCTGGGTAAGCTCCTGGTTCTTTTTGGGTTCCTCTATATTTGGTTTGCTTCACCAAGAGATCTATTTCTCGCCATACCCACCAGGGGTATGCATCCCCGAGCATGAGCCATTGAGAGAGCCCTCAAATTCCTTATGTTTTGAGTCTTTTTGTGCTTGATGTTGACATGTCATATGTTTCCCATTGGTAGGGTTCAAGAGTTTTGCTTAGCTAGTCTTGTCTTCAATTAATCCATGTTTGATCCTTGAACGATCTATTTTTGTGTTGAATCATCTTCCTGGTTGCTGGTCACATAAGTTGTCTTTTGAGTCATGGTTATACGTTCCTTACCGACCCCTTGGCTATGATCATTTGGTCGTTGCAGGGTCGTAAATTGTCGTGATTTTCCCAAAGTCCAGTTTTAATATATTATCATTATGACTTAAGCCTAAGTCATTGGTTCTTTAGGGTAATTTCTTGTCAGCCTAGTCAAGGCCCACTTTTATGAATGACTTTGTTTCATGTGCAAGTTAAGAAATCACCAGATCATGGGATTCCATCTGGACCATTCCCATGAATGTCTGTCTAAAGTGAATGTAGTTTAATTGTTGCGAGGTTAGCGAAATGTCACCACGTGTAAGTGGGCCCAGCCGTTACGTTCCATCCCAATGCCTAAAGCTTTGGGATTAACGGTGCCAATTGAGCAAGGAAAGATGATCACCACCATTCCCTGCCAACTCATGGGAGTAAGATGCAAGTTCTTTAAAGCAACGAGACTCGCCAGAAGCTGCCACATGGACTCTATGGCTATTGGCAATTGGAGCCCACAAGCACACAAAAAATGTTTAGTTAGCGGTTTTCTATAGGCTGTTCATCTGAGCTGGAATGACTTTGTGAATTCAAATGGTATTGACACAATATGATTTGTTCAAGATGCCCAGCTCAACTACAGATCAATGACATGTATTCAAAAACTGTAAAGTACGCCCGTTGCAATTATTTTGCTTCACATGAGTGAACATTAATGGCGAAGGTGACCCGTAAACCTATTCAATTCCCTTAAGAAATTGTGTTCAACCAATTATTGCTTATTTGGGGTTCAAGGACATGTATGAGGTGATACAAAGAGTTGAGAAGCTAATTGCAAAAGTCATCCTGACTTGTATTAGGGTTTTATCACCGTTCAAAGCAATAAGTACAACAAATGTAATTTTATGCCTTTTTCAATTTTCTGAGTTAGCGATTTCTTTTAATCTGCTTTAAAATGAGTGTATTTCATCGTTTTGTTTTCATTTCTTTAAATTAGGGTGAAGTTTTGGTGGTACTCATTGTTTATGACTATGGAACTTATCTGGCTGAACATATCCATAAAGGTTTAGTTGAATTGCAGGAAGGAAAACAATGGGTGAAGTTCTGGTGGTACTCATTGTTAATTCATATGTTCTTGTATAACTTAGGACAAAGAGTTTTTGAGAAGGAGATCACCTTGGAAAGGAAGAAAGAGGATGTTGACCTGCTTGTCAAATGTTGGACCTGAATATTGGATAAATATGACAAAAGGTATAACTTTGTAATGTTTAGCAATGTTTTTGCATCCAGGACAAGGAGGGCCTTAATATATGAACCACCTAGAATTCTCATAAAAATTCATGAATTCTTGAGGCCTAAGGAGATGAGGCCAGATTTGAATTTGAGTCATAATTGGGGAGATATAATTTTGTATCCTAATAAGACAATTTTTAGAGTATATGGTAGTGGTTTGGGCCCATATATCTTTCCTAGAGATGTTCCTTTGTGAATAGGATTCCTTGAGATCATGAGGTAGTTAGGAGCTTCACAAGCAACACATTTACCTGAATCAACAAAGAAGGGGTCATTCTTTCTAGAATGGACAATATTTGTAGATTACATTATGAAAAAAGGGACATGGAATCAATTAGAACATCTGTTGGCTCCTAAAAAACTAATGACTATGAACCCGAGGAATCATGATCCTGAAGGATTCATTGGAAAACTCAAAGAATATAAGAAAATGGGTAACTTTGTGCATGCTTTTGATTACCTTGAGAATATTATTAGGAATGTCTTTAACTTTGAGGAACAAAATGAAAGAAAATCCAAATACCTTGCTTATAGAAAAATGGTAGAAGCTAAGCAGAAGAACATTCCCCAATATGACCCTCTACCAAATATTTCTAGTGATTTCAATAAAGTTATGCATATCATGGTCAATTTTGAGAATATTGTTGGTATTTTGAGGGAACATCAGGAAATCTCGGATAAAGGAAAGGAAATGGTGGTTCAAGAAAGTGCTGAAATAACTTTAGAAGAAAGACCTACATTTCAGCTACCCAAGCAACTGAGAATATACTCTAGGAGGAAGAAAGCATTAGGTGAGGAAAGAAGCTTAACAACCCCTATCACCTTTGAAGGGCCAAAAGCAGATTCTCCCAAGAGTGTAGTGCCACCTCCTCCTACACAGGCCTCTTTGCCTATAATTGATCTAGATCCACCCCCAAGAAGTTTTGCCCCCTCTAAGAAACCACCTCAAAAGAAGAAAAGGGCTAAGGCCAAAGGAGTGGTTGATTACTCTAACCCAAATGAAGACGATATCTATGTCACTCCTGAGGAAATGTAAATAGGAATGCTTCCTCATGAAGGAGCAATTGCTTCAAGTTCAGGACGGAGCATCCTCAGATTGGGAAAACTTGACATATTTGGATTGAGCACTAATGATGATTTAAGGGTAGAAGCGAGCAAGGAATTTATGGAAGATGACTCCTTTATTGAGACCTCTGCATTCCAGGATTTTTGGTGGAAATCCAAAGTTGTAGATTATGCATAGAAAGTAACCACTGAAAGGAGCTTACATCCTGAATTTCCTGAAAGTGCCATTGAGGAAAATGTAAGAAGCATCATGAAAGATGAGTTCAAAAAGATTAATGCCCAAGAGGGAAAGGATCTTGTAAAGAAATGTGGTGTGTTGTTGTTACCAGAATGGAATATCTCTGATGCTATTGTTTTAGATGCTATAAGAAGGGATGAAAGGCCTCTTATACAAACAGAAGAAGAAATGGAAATGAAACTTCAAGGTTCATAATTCAGTGAGGATTGGGATGCATTGGCAATATGGTCATTATCTTTAGGATCCAGGAAACCAACTCTCACAGAGCCATCAAAGTTTAGTGGACAATTGCTTCTAAAGAGAGTTGTTGATACCCTAGCTCTGGAAGCTGCAGACATGGTTGTCAATGTTGCTAGGTTCACTTGAGCAACTGTGGAAGGTCTTACTTTGGAGAGGGATAACCTTAGAACTAAATACAAAGAACTCCTCAATGACTATGATAATAACCAATAGAAGGTGGTTGTGTTAGAAACCGAATTGGTTCTTTATAAACAAAGAGGAGAAGTGTAGAGAGAAAAGAGTCAACCCATCTAAAGCCACCTATAGCGACTAAACCGTGAGGAATTTGAAGATGATGCAAACTAGAGTTTTTTGAAATTTTTTCTATAGATTCTAAATATATTTTTTTCAAATTTTTTGGAATCAGATTGCACTTCTTTTTCCATCTCCCTTGAAAACTATTTTTTTTTAGAAAACAACATTTTTAAAAAGTGATGCTCACCGTATAACGCATAACATTTTTTCCATGAAGGATAAAATTATAATTCTTTCGAATTTAGATTCATAACTTTGATACCTAGTGCTTCCACTTGGTTAGATAGTTTTTTATTGAATAATTTTTCTTTAATAAAGTTTCAAAGTCAAACCAATTATAATTCAGACATAACACGACTGTATAACACGTAACTTTTTTTGTATGTATCAAAATTCAATTTTTTTCTCTTTGTTGGATCAAGGACTTCAATATCTGGCGCACTCATATTTTTTATAATTTGTTTTTTATAATCTACTATTTTTCCACATGTGAAGAACAAAGAGCTTTATTTTTGGTGGAAAACCTACATTCACAAGAAATAAAAAATAAAAATAATAATAAAATAAAATTTATTTAAAATTATACTTTTTGGGAAGCTTATAATGAGGACTAAATACTTACAAAAAATAAATTTTAAATAAATTCATTTGATCCCCCAAAAGGTAAATCCAAAGTGGGTTTTTATCAGCATTTTGATAGATGTAAAGGAGACTCTGTTATAGGTATGATTTAAAACTGGAGGGGTTCTATCCAAGGGGGTTTGATTTAAGGTAGTTTGATCAAACCCTCTTCAATTGGAATGCTTTAAATGGAACTTTTTAAGGCTTAAATCAGTATATTTTCTAAAAATATGTGATTTCAACAAAAATCTGTTCCTCCCAGAAATTGTAAACCAACTTTGTGGGATCAACCCCTCTCAAATGGCATCTTCCCAGCATTCACCTCATGATCGAACCTTAAAAATAGTACCATATAGTGGGGGACAAGGATCATATGTAGTGGAGGAATTTGATAGATCAGGCTCTAGCTCATCTGACATAGAGCAGTTGCTTCTGTAGGTTGGAGTATACAAGAAGTTACTAGAGAAGGCTTAGGACACCATGTATGAAAATGTGTTAAAGGTTGTCTGCACTATCTTGAAACATCTTAATGAAAAGATTCAACTTAGACTTAATAGTGTATATGACAACTATGACTTGATGGTACAGGCAATGAGATTGTACCAAAGAGATAAGATGTTAGCCATACAAAATTTAAACAAGTGGGTCCCAAGAGTTGAGAGATTGAAGTTAATATTAGTGGGAGGTGGCCAAAATGAAGATAAATACCCTCTAGTGCTTCCATTTTATGATTTGGTATGTGAATTGAGTGAGTAGAAGTTTCAAGGGTATGCAGCCCCACTGGAGCAGAAGATAATATAATTGATAGATTAATATAACCACACTGATCTATCACCACTACCAGACATTGAGGTTTATAATTATGAATTGAAATCATTGCAAGTGTGCAAAAAGGAACTTGATGAGGTTATTGATTCCCAGGTAGATAAAATTTGCAGGAAAGTTGATATTGATGTCTTCAATGACACTCTGGGGAGGTTAACATTTCTTATTAGCTTTCTGGAGGACTTTGATAGAGAATCCAATGTAGTAGTAACCAAGTACTCCCCATACAAGAAGGCCCTGGATAAAATTCTTGACTTTGATTGGCCATCTAAGGAAGAATATGAGGAATGGGGAAGGGTGTACGTTGGAAAATTTGGTTTGTGAATAGGGATGTGAAACATATACTAGGTCAAATATTGTAGAGGTCTGGCCTCAAAAGTTACAGTGTATAAAACATATGTGTCATAAGAAGTTATCAGTTGTTGGTGACATGGAGTGATGACTGGGATGCTAGCTCACTTTGTGATCCTCGTCATTTTTTCATCTTGTTCGATGGAACCAATGTGCTGCTATGAAGAAGTTTATTCTTTTTGACATTGCTTTTTTGGAAGACAAAGTTGCTCCTCAGAACAAATGTAAATGATCTTTGTCTCGTATGATTTCCCTCTGCTTCAATAAATGTAAATGTAACTAAATTAGGGAATATGTCTTCTAGTGGTCCAATCAGATTATGACATGTGTACACTTTTCATGAAGCTTGTTTTCGCTCCTTTACTTTGTAAAAGGGAATTCAGAGTCATTTGTGCAGGTCTTTTGTTGAATTCTAGAGTTGAATGGTGAAAATTGATAACACAGAGTGAACATAATTAGTCCTTATCTAATGCTTTAAGTCTAGGTATGAAATTTTGTCAAATGTATGGTTTCTGAATATTTCTGAAAGATAATGGAGATTTCCTGAGTCTATATTCTCTTAATTTTGGTTTTGTATTCGAATTATTAATTAAAATCCTGATCATAGATCATTTCATTAATTGTCATCGTTTATACTTTGATATATGCTTTGGTTTTAGCTCTCATTCATGGAATGAGTTAAATGCTTGAATTAAATCATAAATTCATGTGCAGGATCATGGGATATGATAAGTAGTCTATAGATGTTGGTCATAGATTTGTGAATTTCCAAGTAATGTCGCTAAGATCATGAGTATTCAGGATTAAATAAGCCTTGTATTTCAATTTTCTCTAGCTCCTTTCCTATGGATAATGGCACTGATCTTAACTCATTTTAAATCCTTCTCACAGCCCTAGTAACCCGACTTGAGAATAATCTTTTAAATAATCATTGACCTATTTGGAATTTGTTGTATTTTGTGTTTTTTCATATTCTCAGCTTAATTCGTAAGATTCATTCAAGGAATTGCTAACTTCTTGGATAATCTCAGCTTATTAGCTATGCATGAGAATATATCTGCTTAAATATATAGTGTGCACATGATTTGTCTAAAATAATAAAGAAATACACATTGTGGGATCACCCTCTCGGGTTTTGCAGAGCCCAAAGTGTAGGAGATAAAGCTATTGATGCAATATCTCCTTAGTTGGCCACTTGTCTAGCGGACAGTCGAGAATTGAGCTTAGCAAGCTCATAGGTGCCTACTATGACCTGATTGGTTCGTTGTAAAAACAACCAACACTTTGTTCCTAAATGTCTTCCAAAATAGGAGAGGTAGGGGAAGGATCATAAAGAGGGTTATCATAGATCTTGAAAGTTTGCTTATCTAACACCAACATATCCTCATCACTATCAGAGGAGGAGAAGATGCTAGGAGATGAACATAGGGAGGTTTCAATGATTTCTTGTTGTGATGTGTGATCGTAATGATTACTATTCATTATGTCCTCTTGTTTTGTAATGTTTTGTCTAATAGGAGAGGTAAGAGGAGAGAAACAACTCATATTTTCAAAAATCTCATCAATTCATTCTTCTAACACTATAATATCTTCTTCACAAGTAGGAGAGATAATAGGAGAAGAAACAATGTGAATGTTATGATTACCCAAGGTTTCTTTCACTAGACTTTAACCTCATCCACATAATGGAAACTAGGAGAGGGATCTATGACGAACAAAAAGAGAGTGGAAAGGGCCTCATATTCATATGCCCTTAACAAAAATTTCTTACAACATGCAATAAGATCTAAAAATAGAACATGAAAGATGATAACTATAGATTTTTGTAATGAAAACATGATGTAATGATTATTCTACAAACTTGATATGTAACCATTCGAAATAAAATATGCAAAAGAGGAATGCATTTTTTTAGATTTTAAGGATGACAATTGACTGATTATACGATGTAACAATATGAAAATGCAAACTTGAAATTTAAACCATGTATGAAATGAGCTAATTTAAGCGAGATATAATGAAATGCATGTTACATAAACTCAACCAACTGATATAGGTAGTTGATGGCAACAAACATAAGCTTAAAAATAGGGTTATTAGCTCTGTAAAAAGATGTTTCAGGGGAGAACAGAGACTAAGTCGCCCAAGGTGGTGAATTAGTCCTAGTAGGGATTATTTTGAGATTATTTTGATATTTTTTAGGGATGTTGAGTGTCTCTTTTCTGTATAATGCAGAAGTAAGATGTAAATGCAAAATTTTAGATATTTTCAATGATTTAAGATGCAAAAATGCTCGTAATTAAAATGATTTCAAAAATGACTACCCTTAAATGATTTTTTTGACCTAGAGGGATAAAACAAATGTTCCTCAAACTTTCTAGACTTATAGTATATGATACTAGGAGGCTTAGGAAGCACAAAATTGAGGGTTTTTGACGTTGTATCAGACAGTGAAAAATATGGACTGGGACTAAGCCGCCCAAAATGGCGGATTAGTCTTAGTTAGATTTTTTTTCAAAATTTCTAGAAATTTTCAATGGATTTTGATGCTTTTTAGTTTGTATGATGCATACCTAAGATGGAGATGCATAATTTCAAAATTTCTCAATGAAATTACATGCAATAATGCAAGCTAAATGAGCTTTTCACTAATGCAAGTTTTTGAAACCCTAGAATGCAAAACAATGCAAAACCTAATGCAATGTTTGATGCAAGCTATATCTAGGATGATAAAGGAATCCAAATAAGAAAATAAAAATATTCAAAATTCGAGTTCACCACAATGTGGACAAATATTTTTGCACCCTAATGCTCTATAACACTTATAGGATTTTCACCTAAAATGAGAGAGATGGGCCAAAATTGGGAATTTCTACTCAAGATTAATGTCAATGAGTTGTAATATGTCTAATTATGATGTAATAATGGACTTATCTGAAAATAAAATGATTTAATGATGCAAAACCTAAGAAATGTGAAGTGTTGGAAAACACACTGTGATATGCAACAACACCTAAAAGTGCAAGTAAATGATGAAATAACTAAACAGGATTGGAGAGGTGCACCTGGAATTTGAAATCTAATGTGGAGAGGTTTTGGAATCCTGTAGAATTGACTGAAAATGTTGACTAGGACACTTATGCCAGGTTGGGCAACTTAGTCCCAATTTTAGGAAAACTGGTCACAAACCAGTTTTGGCTAAATGGGTATCCAAATCTATAAAAACATATGAACAATAGGTCTAGTGGGACTAAGTTTCCACTGTTGGCAACTTAGTCCACTTCAAAATTTCTAAAAATTTGAAAGTGGAAACGGAAGCCCTCGGTCTACACTTTGGTTCCCTATAGGTGTCCACTTCTGAAACTCTAATTTTTGGGCCTTAAAGTGACTTTTAATTGATATTTTGGCTTGGTCAATAAGGATATGTCTTCAAAAAGTCCTCAAATTTATCTTCAATGATCTTCAAACCCTCAAAGTGTCTAAATTTGTAAACACACAATGAAAGAGAAGGAAATGGTGAATGTTAGGGCATGGGGGTTTCCCTTGGTCAAACCCCTTTTTAGGTAATTAAACCAAATGAAGAAAGAATGTAATGAAGCATGCAGCAATGGATTTAATACCTTTCCATGATGTTTGATCTTGAATTTCTACAACAAAACATGAAGAATCTGCCCTTGAATGTCCTTGGAAGCTATCTTGATGACTTGCAATAATAAAACCCTAGCTTGCTTGACTTGAGAACCTGATGAATGATGGATGAATGATGATGAGTTATGAATTAGGTCGAATGAGATGGAAAACACTATATTTATACACAATTATGCCCTAATTCCCAAAAATACCTCATCACAGGCCTACCTTAGGTCTTAAGGAATAAAAACCCAAAAGAAATTTAATTTTATTGTGATTTTTGAGCCAAATGGACTAAGTCACCACCAATGGTGACTTAGTCCATTTGGGAATTTTTAAATGGATGTTGGGAATTGTGATAATTTAAATAATGTTTATCGGGTTCTTCTTCAACAAAACATTTAAGTAAGGCCTGTAAGTGTATAAAGGGGCCATTTAAAGCATAAGAAAGGTGTAAATATTGATGACAATCCTAGGAAAGTGTGAAAGTTTGTTACAAGACTTTACAACACTTTGAAATAGGTATTGGTACATTTATTTAGATGAATTATAATATTATGGTCTTAGAAAAGTGTAAAGATGTGTTACAACACCTTACAACACCTTTAGAAGACATCAATAAATGCAGTTTATTATATTTGCAAGGGCTCAAGACCTAATGTGGATGTGTAAAACACCTCACAACATGAAATCAAGGCCTCATTAAGTCTAATTTGTCATCAATTATTCCCATATCAAGAAAAGTAAAAAGGGATATTTTTCTATGTCCACATCATAAAATTAAAGATAAATCAAATTTGAAATAATTGGTAGGGTTGGAAAAATGATATTCAATAAAAATAATCACTAATCCATTGAAATAAGATGGATCAATAAAGTAAAAAAACACAAGGGTGGGTCAAATATAAAAGGTGATGTAGTCAAATATGACTTACAAATTTAGAAACCCTAATTAGACCCTAAGGTTGTGTTAGTTTTGTTTGGTTGACGAAAATAAGAAGGGAGATAAGACCCCTAAGATTTTTATCTAGACTAATCAGATAAACTCATACATCTAAGTATAATTAACCTATATAAAGAGTAAGAGGAATGGATATAATCAAAATAATTTAAAAACTTACATTTATACAATTTGCTATAAACAAAAAGTGAATAGGAGGATAGATCACTTAGCTCTATAATTGAAGGATTTGTATTAAATAATGAATATTTTAGGATTTTTGTACCTCAAAACTAGGAAATACCAATGAAAGTCACATGTATAGATCAAAATAATAATACAGTTCCCTACTTTGCTCCACATCAATATTGTTAATATGGATCTAGTTCACAAGTTACACAAGCTTAGTCTCTTGCCATGAACTTGACCTTTGATGATGAACAAATTAGATTACCTTTGCTCAATATATAAACATGGACTATGCAATCTCTCATTAGAAAAATAAATTAGTTTAGTTTAGTTATTTTTCTTTGTGTCAAGCAATTGTAAGGATGTTGTTTTAATGACTTTGATAATAGATAAAGAAAACATACAATTCACTTAAAAATCAAGCTTTCTACTTTTTAAGCACCAAAGTCAAATGTGTTCTTATTCATTGTCATTTCAAATACTCTTTGAATGAGGGTCATCCCACAATAATGGGTTACACTTTTTGGCCAAACTTGACATTGAAATCAACTTTTTCAAAGAAAACTTCACTTTCTGACACTTATAGTAGGTAAACTATTAGGAATTTGAAAATGATGTAAACTAGTGATTTGTGAGATTTTGTCTGTGAGATTTTGTCTGTAGATTTTAAATATATTTTAAAAAAAAAAATTGGAATAAAATTGTTTTTTTTTTTGC